>JAOUQU010301350.1:0-13007 GCA_028566735.1 Ammoglanis amapaensis
GTTCGTCCTGCATTTTGTAAAGTTGCTTTGAGACAATATCTATTGGAAAAAGCGCTATAGAAATAAAGTTGACTTGATTTGAATTGACTAGACTCCTCCCTCCCCACGCGAAGCGGAATACCTAGAACATGTGAACAGAGCACCCATAACATTACACAAACACATAACCCATAACATTAAGCGATTGCTACAATATATTACATTTATTGTCATTTTCTAATTTACACTAATGCAAGTGTGATTTTAAAAAGATTAGCGCCCAAAAAATTAATGCAGTTCACTGGTAACTGTCACTATAATGAGCTGTTTTTAGAACAGGCCCGCACGTTGGTGACCCCTGTTGTTAACGATGTTGCCAGGTAATGCCGAATGGCAAATAGGTGCAAAATAAAAATCAAAAAACTTTTTTTAATGGAGCGTACGAAACATTACCACCCAAACCAAAATGTCGTAGTCTATATGTCACATAACAAAATAAGAAAAAAAAAACTAATTATAAACTTGTTCAACCATGCCATTTCACCAGTAAAGAAAAATGCATGTTTTTGAAGGTTGAAAGTAGCAAACTTTGTGCTCACTTTTGGCCACGACTAAAGAGTCTGTAATATTATTTAATGCCATTTATACTAAAATACTATTTAAAAAATGAATTTGTTTAAAAATAAAAATGATATTCAAATAAATAAAGTTATTACAAGTATTTCATAAATCACATTCACAATTTCCTGGCTAACTTTCAATTAAACATTAAATGTACAGTGCATCACTAGTTTTAGCAAAGCACATTCAGTCATGGCTGGCAAAAAAACAGAGTATGAATATAACGGTTGCTTTAGATTCACCTTTTTATTTTTTACTCCAAAAGCATGTTCAGTATTGCACAAAATCCCCCATGGCCTGTTACATGTTTTTCTCATAAAGCCTGTTCTACCAAGTTTCACATTAGAATCCAGTGGGAGCTCAAATGGAACTCTCAGGAGTGTCTGAGCACCAGACATAGTCATTTCTGCTTCCCATTTAATGGGTTTTGATGAGCTCACCTGTTCTTGTCGTGCTTTTTGTTGTGTACAGCGTGGTTTCTTGTTTCTCTTAGTATTTTAATGTATGACCTATAAATGTTTTATCATTTATTCTGAATTATGGAATTATCAGATTCAGACATTTATCAGAATCTGACATTATTATTATTATTAGATTGTTTGGATCATCAAGTTTGTGATTTTCTCCTATTTACATCTGACCACTTTTAGTGTGAGTGTTTTTTTATTGATAAAACAACCACCTTACCATTACAGATTATCTTTTCATCATGCAATTTCTCTAATTTTCAAATCATAATTCAATATTAATATGTAATAACAAGTGCATTAACAGGCAGCTAAGTGACTAGTAAACTGGTCACACTGACTTGAACACAGAATTGTAGAACCCCAAGCTAAGGAGGTGAAGCTAAAATAGCATAGTATCCTTCTAAATATTTATGTAATATGCAGTTTTGTTTATAGACTGGTATATGTGGTGGCTATGGTAAGTTGTATTAGAAGGACTCAGACATGCCACAAATTCATGAACAAAAAGTTAATTTAAACTTTTTTTTAACATTACAAGGCTTTATTTACAAACCAATTGTATTATTGATATTATTTCTAATCCAACTTATATATTTTTGGAACTGACAGTTCTCATTTCCTTTCTCTAAACAGGAATCATTGCAAAGAACATTTTAAACAAATACAATAATTATTTTCTACTCATTTTTGTTCCTTTTTATTTTTACTGCCCACAAACTTAACACACACACATTCATAATATGAAATGTGTAATACTTTTGAGGAACCTTTTTTGGGGGCATGCTTTTATTCTATACTATCTGAAGTGGATATGTAAGCCATATCGCAAAAACATAAGACTCACTATGACAAGTTAAAACTGGTGGAAGATCTGACCTGAGAAGTTATATAACAATATTTATACATTAAAGCAATGTTTAAACATGGTGGGATAAACCTAAACCTAAATTTTGTATGATAAACAAGTATTATTTCTGACAGAAATCTAATGCTGTTTCAAAAATGAAGCAAAATACTTTTTAATGCAGTTTCAAACATATGCTGAAGCAAAATACTTTTTATTAATTATTGATGCACTTTGCTTATCTTTTTAATGTATATTTTTAGCTAATACTGACTGTAATGGTTTGAATAGATTATGTGGAAAACTATGTGAAAAAACTATGTCATGCTTATATCATGACATTTGCCTGCGGGGGTTGTTGGTTATCTTATTGTCATCCCTAAATTGCCATCATCTCATAAAGAGACCTAAAAACAGGAATTAGTACATTTATTAATACCCCCCCCCCCCTTTTTTTAAGTATGTTTGTGTTCCACCACACCACTATTTACTACTGCTGTATGTGTATCTCAATCTTCTAAAGCAAGATAAAAAATAAGTTTAAATGATTTCTTGTTGGGTCAATTGAATAGACCTTAAATTTATAGCTCAGTTTAGGCCCGTAAACCAAATAGATTGAAACAGCAATAATTGAAATTGACTACATTTTAATCTTCCCCTAAATTAATTAGTGCACTTTTTGTATGACAGTTTTTGGTCCATTAAACAGAAGCTCAGACTCAGACAGGCTGAACTCCAAATGGCCTTACTGTATTGTTCACCAACAATTTAATAGTTTCACACTGTGTGCCATACATGTTGCATGATGGCATGTACCCGGAAAACCACTTGGATAGTGTGTAAATGATATTCGGCTATAACCAAAAAGACTTTTACTATTGCTTAATAATGAAACATCTAGTCTATATTGCAGCTTCTATAACTGCCTGCATTGGATACTTTATCACTTCTTGTTCTGTGCATTGACACTGCGAGAATAATATAATCATTTTGCTGGGCATGCTTCACTGGTGAAAGAATAGGTAAGTTATTATTATAAACTATTGCTTTTAAAAGATTTGGAAAGTTAGTTTTAAGATAGGGACCGCAGTCTTTAAAAAAAGTTTTTCCTGAATTGTTTAGCTTAAACAAATGCATTGCACTTTTATATGGAGTGACTGCAAATTGCCTATTGCTTATTTTGTTCATATCTAAAATAATATTAAAAAAATCATCACCTTAATGTAAAAATTCTAAATGTAAGCATACTAATGAAGTCTATGAAACACTAAATAGAAATCTTTTAAAATAAAATATTTACATAAAAAACATTTTTAGCATCTGTTTTGGCAAGTCAGTATCATATATGAACAAATAACAAGTGTGTAAAAAATAAAATAAAATCATGGAGTAAATCATGACAGATTTCAAAATATGTATTAATAGTTAAAGAAAAAAAACTTATTAAAGTCCTTGATACTGTAGTTTTTACAGACCCCAAGAACTATGCCCAGACCATTTAAAAAAGCAATGTTTTACAGACAAAATCTTACTTTAGTATACATATTTTCATGAATGTCATAGTCTGGTGTCTTCTGAGTTTCTTCAGATTATATAATCATTTTATCATCCATGCATCCATTTTTTTATTAATATTTTTATCCATCCAAAGTCTCATCGAATGAACAGTGTAAGGTCTTGAATTTGAAGTAACATGCTCAACTGTGCACTAATTGAACGAAAAGTTAGATATCAAAAGTTAGAATCAACATTCTGCATTCAGAGAACAAGATAGTTTTTGCCATATTTTTGAATGTTCAAAACTGAGCTTGAGATGCAAGCTTAAACCATTTCCAATGTAAAATAATTTGTACAAGACAAAAAAGATCAAAAATGAGATTGAAAAAACCTATGAAGTTATATTTACATGTTACCTATTATGTTGTACTCTTTTTTTTTTTTTTTACAATATTTTAGATAAAAGGGGAGTCGAATTTGCCTAATTAGCTACAGAAACATAAAATAACAATGCACTACACGACCAGTGCAAGCAGATATGTTGGCTGAAACTTCGAAACCCCTTCAACTTGCAAGATTCTTTCAAAAATGCCTTGCAAGCCACCTCTACACTAACAACATCCACAATGAACTATTTCTTTGTTGTAAAGCTAAACATTGAATTGAATTTAACTTCAACTTAAGTTTAAAGAAAATGTAAATTATTCATGCAACAACAGTTGAATTGAGTGATTTGCATTGTTACTTCCATCTCTATGCCTGGAAGAGAATTGGCCATCCTGGATTTGTCTCATATTTGCCAAGTATTTGGTAGTGTTTGCTTAGCAGAAGAGGGACAGCAGAGTAAATCCAACTTCTGTGACACCTACATAAGATATATAGGCAGAAAAAATACTTAATATCCTTCATCTTTGCAATTGTATTTTGCCAAATACAGACATGACTAGTTTAACTACTTTAATTTCATGTTATTACAAATTATGCTACAGCTCTTGCTTTTTATATTGACCACATTTTATGCACACTTTTGTAAAAGGGGGCTCTTTGTTGCACACTAGTTTCTATGTCCATGGTGAAGTCAAGATATCAGAAAAAAATATATTAGAAAGTAAAATTTGACCCACTAAATAGAATTAAATGTGTGAAAAAGAAATAGCAAAAAATGTTTGGGACTGATAACAATGTCTGACCAGCACTATAACTTTTCTACAATCTTGTATCACAGCTCTATTTATAACTTGTAAAATGTGTACTCCAAAACGCACTGTTAGAGAATTGCATCAAATAATAGCACATCGGGATCACAAAGCCTCCATAAGAACCATCAGGCGGAATCTACAATGCCAACAAGAGGCCTGCAAACTTGACCAGTCAGTGGAGATTATACAATTATGAGGAATCGTTGAAATGAATGTAAGCTTACTATCAGTCCTAAATTGCCATAGTCTCTATGTTTTAGATGTCTAAAATACAGGAATATATGCACAGTAACAAATAAAATTACCAAAAAAATATGTTTTGGGTTCTGCTTGCAGTAAAATTTAAGTCAATGTAAACGTGTAATTAAAGACTATGAAAAATTCATTTAGCAAGAGCTGAGTTTCGATTGAGTTCTAGAAACAAGTCATAATTTTATTTGTTAATCTGAGTAATTAAATATCACTGTCATGCTTGTATGAATGCAGTTAATACAATAATGATGTGTATATTAATAATACTTACTGTTAGGTTTGCTAAAAGAAAGCTGTGTAGAGCTGCATTAATTGCATAACCAGGCGTACTGCAAAAGGAATACTGATTCCAATTCTTGTTTCCTTAAAGTATCCGAAAAAAAATAATTGATTAAAATATAAAAATTATCAATTCACATGTATTGTCTGAGCTTTAATATGATAATTTCAGATATGAATCTGGGTGTTCTATTAACTCAAAAGTATCAGCATAAAAAGATATAATAGTAATATAACTGTTAGAAATCCCGTTCGTGATCCTCCCGCGAGATCTCGTTCCCGTAATCCCGTTCCTGAACCTCTCGCGTTCTCTCGCTCCCATAGCTACTAATCGAAACGCGATTTCCTTCTCACCAGGTGCGGCTCATCATTTCCAGGTCTTTTGTTTTCCTTTGTAAGGTTTCCAGTTCGCTGCTCGAGTGCGAAGTATTGATTGTTTGTCATCATACCGAGCACTTATCCTTGTGATACTCCATCTCCTATTTCCTCCATTTAGATTCGTGTTTACTTCTGTGTTTTTCCTCTGTGTTGTGAGTGTGTTCTACATTGAGTAACCTTAGTATCTCCCTCACTCCCCCTCCTTTCCCTTCTCCGTTAGCGATTGTTTTGTGAATGAGTGTGTGTGCGTTTGATTTGTCCTCGTCAGATTTTTGTTGCTCCACTTCTGTGTTTGTCTTTAGCCCTAGTTCTCTCACTCATTTACCTTTCCCCTTTTCGCTGTTTGTCTTGGAGCATTTTAATTTAGTGTTTATTTGTCTGGCGGTTGGTTTTCGGACAGCTGGGTCCTGCGCGGTCCTGCCAGAGTATATGTTGTGTGTACTTATTACTAACATTTCTATCTCTCTTACTAACAGCGCAAATATTGGTGAACGAAAGCTCTTTCTTTCTCTCTCTCTCTCTCCCTAGTAACTCGGAGCTTGATCTCTCCAATCAAGAACATGGCCGTGGCTGCTGCGCACACTTCCTCCAAGGTCCCCCCTGCTAATGTCCCTTCTGCCTACCAGGAACTCGCCTGGGTGTTCAGTAAAGCTCATGCCTGTCGTTTGCCTCCGCACCGTGAGTATGATTATACCATTGATATCCAACCAGGCTCATGGATCTCTTGTGCTACACCCTATCCGCTATCTGTCAAAGTAACCGGAGTAATGGAGGAGTACATCAGCGAGGCTCTAGCACAGGGGTTCATCCGTCCATCCAAGTCTCCAGCCAGCTCCAGCTTCTTTTTTGTCCCCAAGAAGGATGGCACACTCCGCCCTTGTATCGACTACCGAGAGCTCAACAAGATCTCCAAGCGGTATACTTACCCCATCCCACTCGTCCCCTTAGCTCTAGAACAACTTCAAAAAACAAGACTCTTCACTAAGCTTGACCTTCGTAACACTTATAACCTGGTGAGAATCAAAGAGGGAGACGAGTGGAAGACTGCTACCACGGCCGGGCACTACGAGCATTTGGTCATGCCCTTTGGCCTCACAAATGCCCCATCAGTGTTCCATTGTCTCATGAAGGACGTTCTGAGGGAATTTTTGGGTAAATGCGTTATTGTTTACCTTGATGATATTCTGATCTATTCCCCTGATCCTAGTTCGTATCTTGCCAATACTAAGAACCATCTAAAACGTCTACAGGAACAGGGACTCCACATGAAGATAGAGAAATGCGAGTTCGATCAGAGGGAGATTGCCTTTTTTGGGTATATCATCAATGATAAAGGCATCCAGATGGATCTCACTAAAGTCAATGCAGTGCTGGAATGGAGGACGCCTAGTTCTATCAAGGAACTACAAACTTTCCTGGGGTTTGCTAACTTCTCTTTTCATCAATGCTACCTCTCTGGGTGTAGGAGGTATCCTCTCCCAATGCCAGGGTGAGCCTCCTAGACTGCACCCCATCGCCTATTTCGCTCCTAAACTCACCTCAGCGGAGCAGAACTACTACGTGGGGGATCGAGAGCTACTTGCGATCAAACTCTCATGCGAGGTGTGGCGTCACTGGCTCATTTCAGTTCACGTGATTGCGGACCACAGAAATTTTGTTAAAATTGTTTTAAATTTACGGTGATATTTCGTCCAGGCATGGACAATGCCAAGGCGGACATTCTATCCCGCAGGTACAAGGACCAGGAAAAGGCCGAACTCCTGGTCAAATCGATCTTGCCACCACAAGTTTTCGTGAACACTATTGCCTGGGAGATGGACAAAGAGATTCAAGAGGCTAACAACCCCCAACAAGTAAGTTCAAGATTTCTACGAATAAAATCTTCATCCCTTTGCAGTTCCGCAACCAGCTCATCGCGTGGGCACACACAAACCCTAGTTCAGGCCATCCTGGAACATACCGCACCGTACATTCGACAAACTTTGTCAAAAGTACTGGTGGTCAGCCATGACATCGCCTCTTGCCCCACCTGTGCAGCATCTAAGGTGCCCCGGCTGCTGCCCGCAGGCAAACTGAAGCCTCTACCTGTTCCACATCGCCCTATAGCCTATAGCCATATAGCAATAGACTTCGTACTGGATCTCCCTGTGTCTAAGGGGAACACCGTCATTCTCACCATAGTGGATTCTCCAAAGAGGGTTAAATTCGTCGCTCTGCCCGCACTGCCCTCAGCCTTCCAGACTGCAGATACACTCTTCCACAAGGTTTTTCAACACTACGGCCTTCCAGAAGATATAGTCTCGGATCGGGGACCTCAATTTACGTCGGCCTTCTGGGAGGCTTTCATCAAGAATTTGGGGTCCTCCATAAGCCTAACGTCTGGATACCACCCAGAGAGTAATGGGCAGTGCGAGCGGGCAAACTAGGAGCTGGGTAAGTTCCTCCGGGCATATTGCCAATGGAACCAAAACGATTGGGCGACTTTTCTCCCATGGGCTGAGATAGCCCAGAACTCCCTGAGGAACTCCAGTACAAAGATCTCCCCTTTTCAGTGCACGCTGGGGTTCCAACCTCCTTTTGCCCCCTGGGACCTCACCCCTTCTAACGCCCCCGCTGTTGACGAGTGGTTCCGCAGGAGCAAAGATGTCTGGGAGACTGTACACCGTCAAATCACGGAAAGCAATGCCCAGACTAAGCGCTTTGCGGATCACAAAAGGAGTGAGGGTCCTAAGTACCAGATCGGGGACAAGGTCTGGCTCTCCACGAAAGACCTACGTATCCCCGGCTCCAGAAAATTTACTGCAAAATTCATCGGACCATTCCCCATTATTAAAAGAGTTTTGGACGTGACAGTTACGTTACAGCTACCGACCAGACTAAGAATCTCCCCATCTTTTCACGTTTCCCTCCTGAAACCTTTTAATCCTGGTCCCCTTGACTCCCAACCTCATCAACAACTCTCCCAAGAACTTACTCACGACCGCCCTCTGTATACCATCGACCGCATCCTCGACTCCCGTAGGACTAACGCAGGACTAGAGTATCTAGTCGACTGGGAGGGGTACGGACCTGAGGAACATTCTTGGACTAAGAGGACTGACATTCTGGACAAAACTTTACTCGACCAATTCCACCTGACGCCCCCCCAATGCCCGGCACCCAGACCCCGAGGTAGACCCCCTCGTTCCTCTTCCCATAGAGGTAGACCCATCCGATCCCAGATGTACCTAGGCCACCCTCTCCGTCCCATCCGGTTCCAACTAGACCTAGGCCATCCCCTCCGTCCCATCCGGTTCCCGATGTACCTAGGCCCCCCTCTCCGTCCCATCAGGTCCCAATTAGATCTAGGTCCCTCCCTCCGTCCCATCCGGTTCCTGATTGACCTAGACCCCCCCCCTCCGTCTCGTCCGGTTTCAAGTAGATCTAGGTTCCCTCTCGGTCCCATCCGGTCCCCGTAGTTCCTAGAACACTTCCTCTGCCTCCTTCCCAGCGCTCCTCTCCCTATAGAGGTAGACCTTCCTGTCCTGTCCCTGGTAGGTCTAGGGGCCATCCCCGCTCCCGGCTCTATCCAACTGTACGTCACCCTCCGTCCCATCCGGTCCCAGACGTACCCAGGCCACCGTCCCAGCCTCCTCCGAACGAGACTAGGCCTTCGAGCAGAGACACCCACAGCCGTTTTTCCCACTCCTACCTTCCCTGTGCTGTTCGTGCTAGGCCGCCTGCCATGGTCCCCTATGGCGCCCTCATCACGACCTCTTCAGGGGGGGGCTATGTAAGAAATCCCGTTCGCGTTGCTCCCGCGAGATCCCGTTCCCGTAATCCCGTTCCTGCACCTCTCGCGTTCTCTCGCTACCGTAGCCCCACCAACTAACCTCTACGCGATTTCTCTCTCTCACGGATGCGGCTAATCATTTCTTGAATTACTCTTCCTTCTTAAGGCTTCCAATTTTGCTGCTCCAGTGCGAAGTGTTGTTTGTTTGCCAATCAAACCGAGCGTTAATCCTTGCGATCTCTCCTCTTCCCATTTCCTGATTTGCTGTACGTAGTCTATGTGTGTTCTCCGTCGGGTGAGTGTGTTTGAGTGTGTTCTAGATTAGGTTTCCTTAGCGTCTCCCTCACTCTCCCTCCACTCCTATCTCCTTAAGCGATAGTGTTTGTGAATGAGTGTGTGTTCGACTGGTGTGTCCTCGTTCTCTTATTGTTGCTCCACATTTGTGTTTGACCGTAGTCCTAGCACTCTCACTCATTTACCTTTCTCCTATTCGCTATTTGTATCGGAGCATTTTTATTTACTGTTTACCTGTCAGGCAGTTGGTTTTCAGTGCGTTCCTGCCTGAGTCTCTGTTGTATGCTCTAGCTACTAACAATTCACTCTTTATTATAAACATTGTATATATTGGTGAACTAACACTCTCTCTATCATTCCCTACTAACACTCTCTCTATCTCCCTCTATCTCTCTCATTGCTACATCTCTGGTCGCTTACGGTCCGGTTCGTACGCAGCCTCGAGCAGTTCACCATCCATCTGTTCTCATCTCTCCTATTTAATGTCTTCAGCTCTTCTTCCTTCTCTCATCTACGTTTTACTCTATCCCTGTTCTGTATTAGCATTTATTATTTTGTCCCTATCTCCTCAGACCCGTATTCCAGCCCTGTCATCTTCCTTTATAGTGTTCAGTGTAGTTATTTCTTCTCCAGTGTTTCCCTTCCTGTCTCAACCACTATTATTTTGTTTTGTTGTTTTTGCTCGGTGTGTTCTCTGCTCTCTGTGTCCAGGTTTCCATCGCTACCCTAGTTCACAATTGCTCATCTCGTACAGCAGCCTATGCCCTTCCTCTGCTCCTCCTGCCTATTGCCTCTATTCAATCATTGCTCATTTCTGCTGTGCCTATCATTCAATAAACTTCCGTTGTTCTGCATTTACGTCCCCGACTCGCTCCTTATAGCAGATTCTGACAATTACCGTAGTCCTACATAAATTCTTTCTTAAAAGTTATCTTACTCCAAGGCAGTTATAAATTTAACAATGGCAATTCCAGAAAGGATTTACCTCCCATGTTGAACTTTATTAACTATGCTTCTGCTCTCTTTTCAGACTGTCATGGCTAGTTTGACACCCGTAAGACTAAAGGTGATTTTGGGGGCGGGCAACATAGAAAAATAGACTCTTCCAAATGGCATGCCAGAGTCATTAAATGACATTCTCAAACATAAAGACTACTTTTGGGTTAAAGAGCAACATCAGACTGCAGTACATGGACAGAGATTTTGGCAATGACATCTTCAATCTGAATTCTACTGCTGAACTTCAGGATTTGGAAACAATCAAGGTGATTCACCAACAAACAAGTCCACCTTTGCTACTGAGTGCACATCATCCAATTCTCTTTTGCTTGACTCTGATGACTGTGATTCATTGACATCAAATGACACAATTAATTTATCTTTACCGGAGTCTATATCATCTCAAAAACAACAGTGGCCAAAGGATTTTTTAAACCCTAAATTTTCATATGACACAGAGTTGCAACTAGAGAAGGGAAATTCTGAGTACCATTTGAGCCGCAAAATTTTGACTCTCAGCTCCAGAATCAAGTCCGATATCCTGAATAAACTAGCAGAACAAATTTACCAGTACAAGGCGTACCTAGAAGATGCACATTTCTGCTTAGTTGCAGAAGCTTTAATTAAGAAGCACCCTTGTTTGAAAGAACCTGGCTCATTCAGTGGCTGCTGTGGTTGGAGACAGCGACTGAAGTACAAAATGGGAAACTACAGGACTCAGCTGAAAGTTCAAGGTTGTCCAGAAGTGTCAGTATATTCCCTAAAATCCAAAGCTGCTACAGATGCTTTCCCTGCTAAAAAAAAGTGAAGAGGCCAAAACGAGCTGAAACTAACTTTTATCCATCCTTCCCCATTGGTAAGAATCTGGAAAGCCTTGAGAAAGAGAGACTTGAACTTCTCACAGAGATCAAAATAAGGAACAATGAAAGGGCCATCACCAACAAAATGGCTCACACATTTGCCTATAGATGACAGGAGGTGGTAAACCAAGAACCCAGCGTTAAAGACTTCAAGGAAAGATGGCCTGCACTGTTCCAACAGAAAAAGGTAATAATGGAACTCAAGTGAAGTCTGTAGGTTTTACAGTTTTTTTATGACTTGTTGATTTTGTGTAGAAATTAACTGTGCTTATAAACCGTCTTACGGTTTCCATATTTATCTTTTGGTGGATTGATATTTTAGCCATTGTGCAGGTATGCTTAAGTACTTTACTCTGCCTTTTCATTCAAGATACCATATGCACTATCATTCGTGTGTGTGTGTGTGTGTGTGTGTGTGTGTGTGTGTGTGTGTGTGTGTGTGTGTGTTAGATTAATGCTGAGTTCCCGAGGCTTATGGCCATTCGTCTAGAGGAGAAGTTCATGGCCCAGTTAGACATGCACTCAAGTGAGCTGATCAAAGTATTCCGTGCCAAAGGAGGAGCAACACGTCAAAATACTACTGACATACTGGAGACTATGGACAAGGTAGATCTGTATCATCAAAGGAAGAGTTTAGCCGTGCGCTTATACTGTACATTACATTTTTCATAGAATGCATTTATTCAGCAATTTTAAGTGTTCTCTGATGTCTACATAGAAGGTTCGGGTGATGAATGCACAGATGTGGTTTTACATGTCCTTTTAATATAATCTTTAATGTGGAATTTGTATGGTACGAAACAAGCTGTTTCCCCTTTCCTACGGTGAACTCATAGATTGAATAACTCTCTTCTGATCTGCAGACACTGTGATAATCACATAGAGAAAATATGGTAAAATACATTTCTGCATGAATAGTCTGCCATTTATGTTGCTCCATTGCCATAGTTTCTTCTGGGCTGGAATGTGAGCTGGCTTATGTATATTTTGGGGAGGTAAGACTTACATGATGGCATAGGATTTTCAGTAGACTTTTACTGTCCTTTTTTAAAATACAGATTATGTATCTAAAGGAGGGACCAACAGAGTTTGAGGTTGACCATATATATCTTCAACTATGCCAATGTAAATACAGTTTTTCACTGTATGGCACCTTTAACATGGACATGCCTATAGTGACTGTGTTTTTATATGCAGAGTTTATGCTACTTACACCTTACATGATTGAGCTCATACTCCTTTTTAGTGAAACTCTAGCATCATAAATGTTTGCTTTTTTTCTTTTAGGAAATGTAGGAGATTAACTGTTATATTTATGATGAGTGGGTTTGGCAAAGCAAAATTAATCAGGATTGTGTTGTCCTAGACCGAGGACATTCATGTTCGTAGAGAGTGTGTTCTGAAGGCTCTCATCTTCTTCCTCTGAGAAAATGCTGGTGACCTGATCAAGGAATATACTGTAAGTATCAACTGTAATGTGCTTGTAAGCACAACTTGTCACAGAGACACACAGTAGCCTGATATTGTATTGTAGTATAAAAGACCTAGTAGAGTATTGTGTGT
>JAOUQU010301561.1:0-13006 GCA_028566735.1 Ammoglanis amapaensis
GCAGGTTTTCGCATATCCCAACTTTTGTCTGGAAGTTGGGGTCAGAGCGCAGGGTCAGCCAATGTACAGCGCCCCTGCAGCAGACAGGGTTAAGGGTCTTGCTCAAGGAACCCAGCAGTGTAGCAGAGCCTAGATTTGAACCCCCAACCTTTCGTTCACAGACCAACGCTCTACCCACTAGGCTACAATGTGGCTTTGGATTAAGATTTGTTAAATGAAAGTTTGTTAAATGCTTAACGTTTTGAGTTTGGTCTGGTGCTTTGGTGGCCTATATTTATATAGACAAAGCTGTCTAGGCCAGCAATACCACTAAAATGGGATTAGAAAATTATGACTATGTTAATGGCGTTTAAAGTCAGATATATTTTGTGTTTTTCTAATACAGAAGGAACAATTGGTAACAATACTCAGTTATTTATTTGTTCTAGTCATTCTGAACATAACTTGAAAGATTTATAAGATTTCTAGAATATTTAGGTTACGTTTTGAATCTTTAAAAGCACAGGGGGTGTGGCTCAGTGCCAAAATTAGGTTAAGTTTTTTCTACTTTTACAGAATTTTATACATATTGTAAAATCTTTGTCTTTCAAATGTGCATAAACAGATGGAATTTTGTTAGAGGCATCATTCTGCTGCTGTGATGGATTTGGTCACAGACTCCAGAGAGCTTAAAAAATGTTATGTAGCATAGCCTCCCACAGGATCGAACAAAACAAGCATCAATTCAACACAAAAATGCTGCAGAATTTTCTGGGATCCAGATCTCAGACATTGGAATGTTTGAGACAAATGATGCCATCAAGAGAGGTTTGTGGCGTTTTGTTTTTCCGATGATTAGACCACCAAGCTGATAGTGAAAATGATCTTGAGTTAGGACAAGCATGTGTTCAGCACTGAGAATCAAAAGCACTAGTGTTTTGTGCTGTTATTTTGTTCTTATATTACATTCCCACAATACATTGTCTAAGCTTTATTCAAAATATGCTGAAACAGCTTTATACCACAGCTGCTCTTTACTTAGCATATACAGAGCCTGGCAATGCCAGTGATTGATGTGATTGCACTCAGGTTGCAGAATTGAAATATGTCTTGTTGTAGAGTAAGCCTTCAATAAAAACAACTGAACTGAAATACTAACAATATTTAAATGAAGTTTGAGGGTGCTGTATAGCTCCCATCATGCACTTTTGGTCCTTGATTCTGGGACAACGTTTGGTGCAGTTTTAAGATGTCTGACATGCACTTGCTGTAAAACCAATACAGGAAGATCCAACCAACAGTCTACATGTACAGTTGTGAGCCAAGCGGACCTGGAAACTGAACTAAACGGATGGATAAGGACTAGTTATCAGAAGGCAGATCAACCTCACCATGGCCTGGTTGTGCTTTTGAGCAAAGCCGTCGCTGAAATAAAAGTAAATATGGCTACAATGGTGCCCAGACATACTGTGGTGAGGTTCAAACCAGGGAGACAACACAGATGTGCTCTAGCCAGGCACATACATTAACTACAAAAAAGGCTCATGGAAACATTAAGATTCAATTAGATTTTACTTACGTGAAGCTAAGCGAACGCATAAAACTAAAAGGACAAATTCAGTTTAAGTCACAGCGGTCAAATATGAATCAACAAACTAAAACTGCCCAAATCAGAACGTGTAAATGCTTATTAACATACAATGTTAACATTTCTTATTTACAGGACAGGCAACTCTGCCACACTGACTTAATTTCATTCAAGAACTTTAAATGGTCGTGAACCTCTAACAAAGACATAATATAAACCATTATTCATTTTCATGCTTAAAATAAGAGTGAGTATAACCGCTTCATTAGAACAAAGTAGAAACTGCTAATTCCAAAGAAATCTCCATCCATGATGCCATTTGTTTTTAGGAAAGATAAAAAACACTGGAGCAAAACAAGACCACCACCTCATGGTCAAGAGAAGCAAACTTAGGTGGACCGACTTCTCAGGCGTAACTGAGGTTTCAATGGCTAATCATATAAATACCCAAGAACAAATAAGACTAGGTTGCCAGATTATATGACATGACACTATGAAGTCACAGTCTAGATTGATGCATGTTGTGTCGGTGATGTATCTTTCTTAGTCACTGTCGAATTTGATTGAGTTGATGGTGGTGGAGATGTTCCCTCCTCTATAGCTGCCGCGTTTCTTCTTTGTCTTCTCATGTCGGAAGGACTTTCCTTTAGTAAACTTGAGCACATCGTTAGCCTTCTCACCCCAGTCTCCACTCGCTCCCAACTGATAGGAGAAACAAAACAGCTGACTCAGATATTTAAACGATCAAAAAAGATGAAACCCATTTCTGTAGTTATCTTCTTGTAAAAAAGGAAAATTAGATACAAACACAAAAGGTAAAACATTGTTTTGGTCTAAACACCAGAAATGTGACTAGGTGGCTTAGTGGTCAGCACTGTCTCCTCACAGCACAAAGTCCCGGGTTTTTTTCGTGTGGAGTTTGAATGCTCTTTCAGGTGTCTGTAAGAGTTTCTTCCAGGTACTCGTTTACACTCACAGTCCAAAGACATGCAGTCGGGTTAAATGAACATAAACAGGTCAGCAATCTGTTCTAAGTGTTAATGTATCCGCTGGGATCTTAAATAGAATTAAGCTGTTAGAAACTAGATGATGGAGGGATAGATGAACGGTACAATTCACAATAAGCCAGTTAAGATAATCAAAATTAACATGTAATTTAGTTCAAATTAATTTAAAACATGGAACACTCATAGGCATTGTTTATACCTACCTCATAAAACACAAATCTAATTTTAAAAACAATAAATACATTTGAAATCTTGAAGAAAGTGTCTGATGAACCCAATATCCCCAATAAAGGAAAGTTGAATTGTAACAAATAAAAGTTTACAGAAAGTTATATTTATAACATTCTTAAATTGGCAGCTGCTATGTCCCAATATCAAGAATGTGCTAAGCATCAGAAACAACCAAGTACATTTATAATAGTCATTCTAAAAATTTATTATTTATATTATTTTCAGATTGCGTTATTTAAATAATACATAATCTGTCTGCACAGACATGCTAAAAATCTTGGTACAGGAAATTGTTAGGTACCTATTTAGTCTGGCTAAGTACAGCAGTTCGACAGTGCACGCAGCCATTGGTGGCTATCTAGTGCATTATAGGAAATATCAAAAAGCCAAAAAACTTTGAAATGGTACCTTAGCAGAAAAGGAGTTGTCCGTTAAACGTGGGTCCACTTCATAGTCCTCTTCTCTTATTCTACGGAAAGGAGCATTGCCATTCTTTAAAGGACACAGCAGAGGGACAGAAAGCAGTCTTCAGTATAGTAATTATAAACAAAACTTGAGCAAGCTGGTTTCCCACCATGTGTGTCCATATTTAAACCTCTTCAAAATAAAGAATGTGACCGAAGTAAAAATCATTCTTTAACAGCAGCTACTTCAGTGTCACTTCAACTTTTTATAGTTCTGCGTCAAGGTCCTATATAGATAATTCACTGCCACAATGTCACAAAGTGTTTAGACTGATTGTAACCTTTCTCATTCATCACTTAAACCAAAGATGTTCGATTTTAACCACCGAATACTTTTTACGAATACTAAATTTTTGGAGCAGGTGGAAACAAAACATTGTATAAATCAAAGCACCGACATATGCAGACAATGAATACTTTATATCCGTATGCACTGCAATGTTTTGATGGCTATTGTGCTCCACCTAGGGTCTGTCATTTCGACAGCTAAGAGAATTTGAGATGCACAGCAGGGGACTCAAAGATTCTGTGTTTGTGTGTGTGTTGATGGGGTCACGTCGAAGCGAAAACACTGCATTGCAATGACATTGATTTGATGCAGAAGTATAATTCAGCCTTAAGAAACAGTTGCTTGCTGACTGTGTAAAACATGACTTACCTTGTTGGCCTTAGGGAAGGTGTGGGGCGTGCCACTTCCAAGTTTTTTGTCTGTGGGCGTTTTAGTAGAAGCTCCCTCATCATCATCATCATCATCTCTTTTCCTTTTACTTCTTTTATCTGAGCATACAAATTAACAGTAATTAGTTTCTCCTGCTTTGTAAAACTGCACAAATGAAATAATCATTAAGGCTAACGAGGCTAACAATTGTAAGAAATCAATTCAATATAACTTGTGGTTTGTTCAAAGCCAATCCCTTGCACAGCTGCTACTCAGGAATAATCAAATCTAAATTTGTAAGCAGAGGTGACATCTCGAACAATCTCACTGCTACCGCATTGGACCATGTGACTTCAGTTTTCTGTTCACTACAAATATGACAATCCACTGAGCGATATGTACAAGACTGTTACACTTGCTTTTGTTTTGGTAACTACTTTAAAGTGCTTGTTTTGTTGTGCCACGTTTGATTCCTTGATGAATGACATTATGGTTCTTACAAGTCTGCCTTTATAGGCTGAGAAAAAGAAAAGTTCACTGTTGTAAAAAAAATGCTGCTGTTCCTCCCCAAGCAAATGATGGAAACAAGTGAAACATGAGATGAACATGAGACGAGATGAACATAAAATGCATTATGTTTTAGAAGTATTCCTTGTGCACAGCGTATAAACCATAACAAAATCATACATCATAGCTACTGTTGGTGACGTCACAAAATCAGTATGAAAAAGGTCAATACCACCCAACCCTAGTTCCAGCTCCACCAACTTAGACACTGCTGGTACCAGACACACAAACTCATTTTACTGAATCACTACCAACATGGTGCACCAAAATAAATTAATCATCATACATGAAAATGTTTATACCAGCAAAGACTGAGTAACCATTCTTAACAGAATTGACATTACCATTTGCTGGAGTGGTAACAGGCATCTTGGCAGCTTTGGCCGGTTCCTCCTCTGAAGAGCTCTCCTCTGATGAGCTGCTCTGAGTCTTTGCTTTACCTTTTGGTGGGGCCTTCGCAGCTGGTGTGGTCTTTACTGGTGCTTTCTTGGTCTCCTCCTCTTCATCAGAGCTGTCATCACTAGATGAAGATGACTCTTTAGCCTTTGAGACTGGGGTCTTCACTGTGGAGGCAGGCGTTTTGCTAGCTTTTGCTGCTTTACCGTTGGTCGCTGCAGGTTTAGCTGGTGTGGTTTTAGGAGGCTCAGGCTCTGAATCCGAACTATCTGATGATTCTGAGCTGCTGCTTTCGGCTTTTTTAGAGCTTGGTGTTTTTACGGCAGGCTTTGAGACAGCGACAGGCTTTGAGACAGCAGCAGGCTTTGAAGCCGGTTTCCCCTTCGCCTTGTCTTCATCACTGGAACTGTCGGAGTCACTGCTGCTAGATTCTGCTTTGGTAGCTTTGGGTGTGGTTTTAGCAGATTTTGGTGTGGCTTTAGTACCTGGTGTTGAGACGGATTTAACTGGTTTGTTTGCTGGGGTCTCATCCTCGGAATCGGAGCTGTCACTCTCGGAGTCTGAGCTTTTAGCTGGCTTGGACACTTTCTGGGCTGGCTTAGACACTTTCTGGGCTGTCTTGGATGCAGGGGTGGCAGCTTTTTTAGGAGGCTCCTCTTCTTCAGAGGAACTGTCTGAATCAGAGCTGCTCTCAGCAGGCTTGGCTGATGCCTTGGGTGTTGCTTTAGGTGGAGCTGCAGGCTTGGGCAGAGCTTTTGGTGTCCCTGCTTTAGGAGTGGATGCTGTTTTAGGAGGAGGTTCGTCTTCTGAGCTATCAGACTCTATCAAATGAAATAAAACGAGAACGATAGCATTTGTTTACTTTATAATAAGACATTTCTTGTGAAAGCAGCATTGATTTCCAACAAAATTATGGTCAAGTTTAAAAAAAGTGGAGTAAATAACATTCTATAAACAGATAAAGCAGCACATTGGCCAAATGAGTCAGCCAAGCACTGTTGCCTCACAGCATGAAAGTCTGGGATAAAATCCCCAGCTGGGGTTGATTGGGTTCTTTCTATGTAAAGTTTGAATGTTCTCCCTATATCAGCTTGGGTATACTCTGGATAGCGCTTGTTTCCTCAAACAGTGCAAGAGCTAGTACATTCTAGCTGTAGGCTTTGCATGTATGCATGGTTAAACAAAAACTTAAATGCATTACTGTTCATACCTGAACTTGAGGATTCTGCTTTCTTAGCAGGTGTTGACTTAGCAGGTGGAGTCTTGGCTGGAATGGTCTTTGTGGTTGGTTTGGCTTCTTTCTCATCATCGGTCTCCTCTGAACTAGAGGAAGACTTTTGTGCAGCTTTAGTTGTCTTTTTAGCTGGAGTAGCCTTGGCAGGCGTGGTTTTGGCTGGAGTAGCCTTAATCACTGGTACCTTTGCAGTAGGCTTCTCTGCTTCATCGTCCGAATCCTCGGAGCTAGACGAACTAGACGACTGCTTCTTAGCAGGAGTGGCTTTAGCAGTTGGAGCGGTTTTCGTTAGAGGTGCCTTGACAGCAGGCTTTTTAGTCTCCTTTTCATCATCCTCGGAGCTAGATGATGATGATGATGATGAGTCTTTCTTAGTTGAAGTTGCCTGGACTTTGACAGTAGCTGTTGAAGCTTTAGCCGGAGTAACTTTGGCAGGTGCTTTTTTTGCCTCTTCTTCTGAACTCGAATCTGCGAAACAAACCCAGACAGGACAGGAAATGTGTGTTAAATTGGTTAATCAGGTGGAAAGTTTTTATTTAGATTTGCATCTATGTTTGCCATACCAGAGCTGTCAGAACTGGACTCATCCTTTTTGGCTGCAGGTTTGAGTGGTACAGCTTTCACTGGAGCTACATAAAAAACAGACATGTTAAGAAATGCACGGCTGTTTGGGTCAGATGTTTGCAAGTGTTGTACTAGAGGGTACATCAACGATAATAGTAAAATCTACACCACTAATTTGACACTTTCTGCCTTTGGACTGACCGGTCAGTTGCCAACAGTGCTTAATCGGGTGTTTGCTATACCACACTTAGAAATAGAAAAGTAGGTCCTTGTCTAAAAACAAAACAGCAATTGCGCTTTTTGGCCACACCTCGTTTCATAAAAGTTATACAAAGTAGTAGTAGTAAGTAGTAATACAAAGTATTCGTAATAAAATATTTTTCTACTGCTTCCACTAGGAGTTGCAACAGCAAACCTGTGACCTGCATTATTAATTACAGTTCTATATTTAGTTAGCTACATTTCCTGACAAAATCCTCGTTGTTTTTTCACATCGGTGGCAGGCAATACTGTAAACTGGTTTATGCATCCTAATGACTACATAGATTTAAAACAATATTTTAAAGTGATGTAATGTTTAACTCGACCTGCTTTTTATTTATATTTCCTCATTGTAAAATCTACTTTTAGCACTACTACATAGATAGTGTACTGCTTTTTACTACTCTTACTGTTTACTATCCAAAAGATTGTTTAAGCTGAACTGAGATTTGCATGCAATCGAGCATTTTACATCACAAACAATTTATGACACTATGATTAAAATTTATCACACTACAATTTAATCTTCTTATTCATTTTTAATGTGTACAACGTGTTTTTTTGTTGCAAATTTAAGTCGGTTTCAATGTAATTGTTTTCGGTACACAAAGGGAGACACTAGGTTTCACTATGCTAGGCAACATGCCATTGACCACTATAGCCCACACACATTACATTAAATATATATACAATATGGGTATATGATAAAATATAAAATACAAGATGGGTACATGATGCCCTTAAAATGGTCATTCATTCAGCTTAGCAAAAAGTGCCAAAAACATTAAAAGATTCAAACAGCCATAAGTCAAAAATAATGGCATTTTTCTTAGTTGAGTAGGACCTTGTGTAGCAAAATGGAGATGGTCAAGCATAGACCACCTGTTGACTTGCCGTGACAGCACTTTATGCTGTTTTATTATTCTTTATTACAGTAACTTAATCAATTTAAGAGTACAATCATAAAAATATACAGTTGATTGGGTAAAGTTAGTTTAACTGTCATTGGTTACTTTAACATTTGTGCTGGAGTTTAACATTTGAACATTCTGGCTTAAGAAAATAAAATAGATAATTAGAATAGATTAAATGTGCTTCATAAGTCAAATTGAAAACTCAGCTCTCTAATTCTCTTTTAAAATGTCCTGTAATTTGAATAGCAGCTTACTTTACCTTTGGCTGCAGCTTTGGGCGCTGCTTTGGCTGCAGCTTTGGGCGCTGCTTTGGCTGCAGCTTTGGGCGCTGCTTTGGCTGCAGCTTTGGGCGACTCTTCCTCAGAGTCGGACTCCTCACTGCTGGAACTTGTGTCCTTCTTTCTGGCTGCTGGCAACTTAGGGGCCGATTTAACAACAGCAGCTTTCTGAAATTTCCAACAATGTGTTATTTTTTCCAAATACGTGAACACATTTTTACTATCATACAATCAGTGAATATGCATCCATCATTTGACCTTCACTGGGGCTTTGGCTTTCGTTGTCTCTTCCTCAGAATCGCTGGACTCCTCACTGCTGCTGGACTCTGAAGCTGCTGCTGCCTTCTTCACTGGTGCTGAAGCTACTCAGCAAAAGATAAAATGTTTTTAACTGTCACATACACACATATCTGAATGAAAATAAATAAGTTATTTATTTATTTTTAACCTTGAGGGGGTTTCTTAGCAGGTGCAGCATCTTCCTCATCACTGCTGGACTCTTCACTTGAGCTATCAGCATCCACCTTCGCCTTCTTTGCCTTCGGCCCATCGAGTGCGGCAGGACCATTGGAAATTTTCTTACGTTTTGTGGCCTCATGTGACCTTATTGAACAAAAAGGAACCACATGAATATGCACATATATAATGTATTACATTTTCTTATATTAATATATAATGCAATACAGAAATACTTACTTAGCCCAAAAATCAAAGATGTTAAGTAGGTCGTCTTCATTTTGGTCCAGAGGTTTCTAATTTTAAAAGAGGGTTGTGAATTTGATCTGAAATGGATCTAAACTCTAAAAACTCGTCTTGTTTCTCGATTGTGCCAATATAACACATAGTACCTTTGATTTAAATAATTATAAAATATATTATTGGCCTGGCACACAGAACTGTGATCCTAATGTTGATAAATGACTAAAGATATTCTTGTTGTTGGTAATAAATAATGCAGGCACGTCATTATTAAACGCAATGCTTGAGAAAGCACATTTAAACTGTTTAAGCTAGTTTATGATATGTAAAGTACTTATTAGATAAGTACAAATACCTTACACAAAGTTCGAAAACGGCAAAAAATAATCATACATCATTAATAACATCAAATAAAACGTAGTCCCGATAGTAAAATCGTTTTGCTAGTAGATGTTAATATCCATATAGAGAATAAGATGTATAAAAGAGAACTCCAGTAGTACAACGCAACACGTGTTGCCGCACACACGTTGCGCATGTTCTTCCCTCTACAACGCTCGTTTACTATTAGAATAAAACTACACCATCGCGGCACTACTTGTGTAAACTCACCACTTTAGCCTGCTTCACAAACGCCTTCGCTGCACTAGTGAACTTGTTTTCCAACAGAAACGAATAAACATGCTGGTAGAGATCGCTGGGAAGCGACTTACGCGCGGCCATTTTCACTGCACAAAGCCACACGAGGAAGCCGATTGGTCTTGTAGCGTCACGTGGCTACATCAAAAATGGCGCACCACAAACGCGTCATCTTCACGTCCCCTTCAGAAAAAGAAGCTTTAAAGTGGACTTTTGTCGATACATTGCAACGTGCACAGCATTTACTAAATACTTTGAAACCATTTTAGAGTTTAGAATATATATATATATATATATATATATATATATAAAGTTTTTTTAATAAAATATTTATATTCAATTAATCAAATTTGGCTCCCACGAAAAGAACTACAAATCACCACGAAGGTCGATAGTAGACGAACATTTCTCAGTTTCACAATTATTTTACAGTTTAGTCGTCAGCTTTAAAATGCAACAGTTCTACAGTAAATGTTCATGGTAACATAATTTCCAGAATTCTAATATAAAAATAAGTGAAAGTGTGTTTAGTATGTTGCTGAAGCATTCATTATATTTCTAAAGGGTGCTTAAAAGCTTTTTACATTGCGCACGTGGTTAAGCTGACGTGCGCCCTCTAGCGTCAGTGCAAGCAGACTGTTTGTTTGCTCAGACTGCTCGTCCCTGGTGTTTATGTGTTAAATGGTGTTAACATCATACTTGGGCGTCTTTAAACCGGGTTGATTCGAGCTGAATTAGGGAAGTAATTAGACAATATTTTGTTTTTTATCCCGAATTGTAGAGCAGAACTACAAGGCGCCACGTGAATCCCCCAAATACACTACATTTCCCACAATGCCACTCGAGCAGCTAAGTGTTGTATTCAGAACCTTTGGGGTTTGAGGGTGGACTAATGGACATTGGATATTGTAAACATAGTAAATAAAATACACTTATGCTCACTGTGTATTATTACAGTGTAATAATATGATTTGCCGCTTATAGATTACAACATACAATTATGAATTATAACACGTTATTTTTAGAACTAAGAAATGCGCCCGGTTATCATTTCTAAATCCCCCAAACGTTCAGGATTCGTCTTTTGTCTGTTGCACGATCCTGTGTGTTTCTGCTCAGTGTAACTTTCCCCATGTAGATTTCACATTCTCGCATTTTGTTACGCGAAAGTCTCCCAACTTTAACACTAAACAACTTCACATATTTTGTGTTGAATATGAAAGCTTATGTCCGCTTTAAAGTCATTTTCTTTTTTTAAAAACAGTGTCGTTCATGAGTTATGGAACCGATTCCGCAGTGACGAAGAGTCGACTCTTTGCACACGCGCATTCTCAATGTTGTAATTTACATAGAGAAACACACTCATATCCTTTTCTAGATTTTTTGGTTACATATATCAGCACGTCTTGTTAATCATTTTTATTTGGCGTCGATTTCTAAGCTTTAATTTCCCTGATATGCGTGGTTTTGTTCCGACAGCTGCACTACAGCCAATAGCAGTAGGTGTTATTTGCATATAGAGCAAAGCTAACGGAAAATGTCTATCTATCGAATATCCAACACTGATATTGTGCTAAGGCGTAATAAATAGCCGAAATACGCCACTAGAGTGATAATTATTAAAAATAAAAAATAAAAGGTAAATGAAGTGCATTTTAAGTACCGCGTAGTAGAAGCGTCTGTAAGTGTCGGGGTATATAAACCGTTCACACGCCCTCTTGTGTTCGGATGTGAGGGCGATCTGGCTGCGACATCTGTCACCCCATTGATCGCTAGGGTTGATTCGGCTGATCTGGCTGGCTAGGCGGGTGTCCCCTTCCTCCCTCACCACTCCATGTGCGTCCCTCCCGAAGCTCCGCGCTCGGTGGAAGAGGACAAGATCTCGGCGGACAAGCATCGGTGGTATAGAAGTAGCTGCGCTCCCCTGCTAGAACCTCCAAACAAGCTCAAGGCCCATTTGTAGGACGTAGGGAAGTCAAGCTCCAAGACTTCAGACACATCCAAATAAGGCACTGCACGTGGCAGTCTGCCTTCCTTTTTCATAAAAAAAGGATGTGCAATAATAAATAGAAAGAAAATTAGAAATTAAATCTATCTAGGTGCATAATAAGAGGTTTTACATGCTGAGGATTTTGAGGACTGCTTTCCTTGTGATACTGGAGTAAAATATCTGAGCACCAAGAAATGTATTTAACTTGATGAACTTGATCTAATATAAAAAGTAAAATTCTTCCAGGACCAAACAAAACAAAATGTAAAATGTGCATTAAATACCAAGAGCTACATGAAACGAGACATTCTAATCAACGACAAATATCTGTCTGACAAAGGTGTCAAAAGTATTCACATTCATTACTCAAGTAGAAGTAAAAACACTAGGGCATGAAAATACTTTTAAAAAGGTTGAAGTATCAACTTAAGCATTTTACTCAAATAAAAGTACAAAGTAAAAACTCCTTAAATTATAAAAGTACAAGTAATGTAAGGAAAACAAATGCCAAAGGCTTAGGCTGCACCACACAGATTTAAAGTGAAAAAAAAAATTTTTTTTCTAAAAGCCTTAATGATTATAATGTATGGAAGCCCCTTCCCGACACCTAAAATAAAAATCCAGCACATATTTTTCTCATCATTAAGTCAATTGCTATCTCATTATTTTGATTTACTAAGTCATTATTTTGAAATACTAAGACGTTATTTTGAAATACTAAGTCATTATTTTGAAATATTAAGTCGTTATTTTGAAATACTAAGTCGTTATTTAGAAATACTAAGACGTTATTTTGAAATACTAAGACGTTATTTTGAAATACTAAGTCGTTATTTTGAAAAACTAAGTCATTATTTTGAAATACTAAGACGTTATTTTGAAATATTAAGACGTTATTTTGAAATACTAAGTCATTATTTTGAAATACTAAGTCATTATTTTGAAATACTAAGACGTTATTTTGACTCAGGTGAATGTTTACATACAGACTCTAATTACTGAACTAAAAGTGTTTTATATGTATCACATAATTCTGTGTATAAATCTTATAAAATAGCTTGAATTTAGAATTTGCTGTGGAACTCTGCAAAATGTATAAATAATTTATATAGATTTATACATACACATGTAAGAACCATGCAACAATAGCGCCATCTATTGGTTTGAGAACAAAAAAATTAGCGATACATGATGAATTTTATTTTAATATATTTGTGTTTAAGTGTATAATAAAATCAAGCTATTTTCTAGAACACCAAAGACACAGAACTATAGGTTACATACAGAACACTTTGTCATGGTCACACACTCCTCAACACAAGTACACGTTTTGTATTTACAGAACTACAGAGTCTGACTGTAAACCTTCACTTGTGTTTTTGAATATTAAAAAGGCAAAAACATGACTTATTATCTCAAAATAATGACTTATTATTTTAAAATAATGACTTAGTATCTCAAAATAATGACTTAGTATCTTAAAATAATGACTTAGTAAGTCGAAATAATGACTTAGTATCTCAAAATAATGACTTAG
>JAOUQU010301780.1:0-13005 GCA_028566735.1 Ammoglanis amapaensis
TCTATATTAAAGATAAGCCAATGGGCCGCGTCCTCTAAATTTTGGGCCGGTCTCTTAGAAAAAAAGACAAAAAAAATGGACCAGCATCGGCCCTTGAGAACTGTCGGCCCACCGGGCAAATGCCCGGTACGCCAGATTACCAGTCCAGCCCTGGAAGGTTTGATCAGATGCTCGTTGTGTGTGTGTGTGTGTTGCAGTTTGTCTGCCGTTTGGACTTGTTAATATGACCTTTTTATGGTTTATTTTCCAATATAGAACTAGCCTAAAATAGAACATATAGAACATAGCTAAATATCGACAAATATGAACGTAGATTGTTGTTCCTTTTGCGTTTTTAGGGTGTTTTAATTGCTCGCTATAGTGCGTGAGTGCAACATAATGGGCGTGAGGCGTGTCACACCCCACCTGACAGAAAAGCTTCCGCGACTTCCAGTAGTAGCCAGTGTGTGCGTGTGTTCGCGCGCGCATGTCTGTGCGTGTGTTCGCGCGCGCATGTGTGTGTGTGCCGTCTCTGTACTTCCAGAGGTCTAGTGGGTATGTTGGATGCCTTTATAACACCGACATGTTCGGATCTAGATCCTGGACAATCCCGAACTTCGTTATTTCGCGCACTCGAGTCGTTCGATCCGATTCGGTATCAATGCGCCGCGAGCTCATGGAACACCTGGTCCTGCTGATCTGCTTCATAGCAGGTAAGTACAACCGTACCGAAACCGAACTATCCGGTGGAAAAATCATTAAATCAGGCGTACTGAGAGGGCTTATATGGGTACTAGAGAGAATAGGACAAGCTTCGACATGAGATCTCAGGTATTTTCTTTCATGTACATTCTACAACAGGGTTTGATCCTTTTTAGGGTTACCTTGGGTCACCTTTTGCTTGGGACCGACACACTGAAAGCTCACAGGACCATCCCAGCATTGACAGTCTGTGCAACTTCTTGTACTAATTATCAATGTCATGTTATTGTGTTACATTCGTTCTGTTGCACCACCAGATGGTCCTGGTCAGGGGGTCAGATTCTTTGGTCAAACAGGTGCATCCCGTTAGATGGATGGTGTGTATATATATAAACAAAATAATAATATTTTATCTAATAATTGTTATAATATCTTTTAATTTTTAAATTTCTCTTACCAATAAGCTTTCTTTTATTTCTGAAGAAGTCTTTGGGCTGTGGGAGGAAACCGGAATACCCTGGTAGAAACCCACACATACGGGAGGAGAACATACACTTTTTGACAGTGTTGAGGACAATTATGTTCATGATTAGTACAATATGTTTATCAATAGTAGTGATAGTGCAGTTATTATGACGTCATAACCACCAAGTATTATAATTGTTTGTATTAGAACTGTTATTACAGTTATTTTATTTTTTTGTAGTGGTAGTAATTATCAGAATATTTTTATTATATTGTAGTTAGTAGTAGTAGTAGAGTTATTATATATTTTTGTAGTAGTAATAAAATTGTTACAATTCCAATTATTATTGCTTTATTCGTATTATTTTCTTTATATTCAATCAAGTTAATAAAAAAGCTAAATTATTACTTATGCTAAATTACTGCTTATGGAAGATTTGGGCTTACAGTCGGAGGGTTGCTGGTTTGAATCCTAGAGCCGACAGGCAACACCTGAAGCGTTCTTGAACAAGGCATCAAACTTCCCAAGGTGCTTTAGCTAAGGCACTCACCACGTGTGTGTTCAGTACTGCGTACACGTTTACTGTTCTTTTCCGTTCAGGTCTGACCGATGGCCGAAGAGTGTCGCTCCCGGATGGCCCTCTGATCCGAGTCGAGGGTCAGCCGGTGGCCCTGCTGTGCGAGGTCTCGGACTACGAAGGACCCACGGAACAGGAGTTTGAGTGGAAGGCAAGACGAGGCTCGGAGACGGTCGCCGTGGTGTCAACGTTCGATTCGGCCTTCACAGACCCCTCGATGATCGAGCGGGTGGCGTTGGGGGACGTGGGCGCGGTCCGGCTGGCCGATAGCTCGGTGGAACTGAGGATCAGAGAGGTCGCAGTGAACGACAGCGGGACATACACCTGCACCACACCCAGCACCGACTCCGTTATCAGCGGCGACTACAGCGCCCACGTCCTGCTCAGAGGTAACCAGTCCTGTCTGTTCGTGTGTGTGTGTGTGTATGTATGTGTGTGTGTGTGTGTGTGTGTACTCGTAAGTTTTTTAATTGTGTACTTGTACTTATGCACGTTTTATTTAACTGCACCCAATACCCACAAAAATCTTCTGTTTGGGTTGCCAGATTGTCTTTGTTCTTGACCAAAATTAATGTGTATCAAAGAATGAACAAATACAATCTGGCAACCTTTTATGCAAAACACAAATGTGGGTTCTAGTTCTTCATCAGAAATGAAAAGGACGTTTCATCATTTGTTTAGAAAAGATCATCACAATAATAAGTATACAATTTTATAATAAATACATTTCATTACGACTTTATTTTCCTTATTTTTTTCTTTCTAGCAAAATTAGTAAAAGGAATCATTGTGTACTTAATGACTCAACATCGTGGGTAGAGACGATCGCTACATCTCTAAGTTTCAATTTTTTTTCAGCTTATTTCTGAGATAGCTGCCAAAAAATCGCCCCCTGCAGTTTAAAGCCAATATATCTTTGTTACAACTCTAATTGATCTGTTGACGTGATTAGCTTAGAATAGTTCTTGTGTTCAATTTGATCTTGAATTGAAGAACGACTGTGAAGTTCCTGTGACCAGTAAAAGACTCGGACAATACCTGTCCTACCACCCTATTTACATAGGGTTAAATAGTCCCGGGTGTTTTGCATCGCCATGCAAACGTCTCCATCCATCCATGCTTTATCTAGTCTTTACCACCACTTACCGTGACCAATAAACTGCTCAGTGGTTATTAGAATCTACAGACAGACCTTCTGACCATCAAAGCAGCTTTTCCAATATGGTGTTTCTGGACGAGGCTTCTAGACTCTTCTAGACTCCTCCTACAACAAACAAATCTCACGCCTCTATTTTCCTAAATGATCTCCGACTCTCCACCTGCTCAGCTCCAAGAACCAAGAACGTACTTCAACCGCCGTGGCCAGTAAACAGAAATTTCCCAGTCCAAAGACATGCGGTTTTGTTAATTTCAGATAGTTAAATCGTCTCCGAACCCTGTAACACACTGGCAACCTGTTCAGGCCTTTAGTGTTTTTTTATTAGCCGGTCCAGAGTGTGTCCCACCATGAGCCTGAATCTGATTAAGCGCTGGCAAACCTACAGAGATCATAATACAATAAATAAAAGGTCATTAATTGAATATGATATGATTTAATTTAAGTAACGATAAGTGACTGAAAATAAATAAATAAATAAAACAACTAAAACGTAAATAAATACTTGCTTTTAAACTATAAATTGTTGCTTCAATGAAAAAAAACACATAAAATATTTTTCCAATGAATAAAAATAATTTTAGTGCATGACATGTAAAAAAAAAAAAAAGACACCCATTGTCAGATTGAGTGTGTGTGTGTGTGTGTGTGTGTGTGTGTGTGTGCGCGCACGCGCGCGCGCTGACCACTCCAGTAAATGTGTCACCACATCACCACACCTGTTCCTAAAATAAAACTCCCTCAGTTTCCTCTCTTCTTGTTTTCCTGCAGTAATCCCGAACACCCTGCTGGTGGCGCCTGTGGCTCCGGCGTCGTCGGTCCACGAGGGGCGACCCGTTACCCTGCGTTGTTTGGTCTCCTCCGACATGACGGATGGTGTCTACCTGTCGCTCACCTGGTCCGTCAGACAGAACCAGGAGGGCTCGGAGCGCCACCTTCTGACCTTGGGCCCTGACCTGGGCGTAGATGTGGGTGAGGGATACGCCGGACGCTATGCCGCCGGCGGGATGCTGCTGCGCCCGGAGACCAATGGCTCCTTCGCGCTGGAGTTGACTGGGGTAGAGCTGGGGGACGGGGGCGTATATGTCTGCACCGCCAAGCGCTGGACCTCGGAGCGCAGCCGCTGGAACAGGATACAGGAAAAGACTGCGGTCCTGGGGGAGGTGACCGTTGTCCCGACGGGTAAAAAAAAGCTTTTAAAAAAGAATTCATACAAATATTAAGAAATATATAACAAGCTAATCAAAAAAGGAAAAGATTTTAATAATCTTAAATTGATAATAAATAAGTTAGTAAATCGAAAATAAATAAATAATAAATGTATACAAACTTTTACTTTGCATTCCACTGGACACAAATTTCCACATCCTTCACTCCAGCCTAAAGTCTCATGACTTTACTTAGACTCTAGTTTAAAGACTCAAGACTTGTTTAAGACTGTGGTTTAAAGATTCGTGACTTGACTCGTACTCCAGCCTAAAGACACGACTAGACTCGAACTCTAGTTTAAAGATTCGTGACTTGACTCAGACTCCAGCCTAAAGACTCGAGTCTAAAAGATGCATGACTTGACTTTTTTGTTCAATTGGACTCAAGCTTAAAGTCACATGACTTATCTCGGACTGTAGTCCGACTCGTGAATTGACTTGGATAGCACATTCCACTTTTTTTGCCCCCTCTCCCATTGGGAAGTATGACCCAGTTCAGGAAATTGGACTTAAAGACAGCTCGCTAACACTGTTGCTAGCATATCGCACTGTTAGCATTCTTTAGCATCAGCATCTGACGGTTAGAACATTCGTTACCGAGGATGTTCCTGGGTTACCGTGTGGACTTGACACACAGCGTTGAATCACAGCTGTGCACACACTCGCTTATTAAAACTAGTCAACAGCAACGGCGTGCAGGCTAGTTTATGCTAACATTTAAACACAGAGAGTCTGAGTCAAGTCACGAATCTTTATCCGAACTAGACAAGAACCAAACTGACTCTGTTTATCATCTGTTTATATCGTTCCATTTCAGCCACATCTCTCACCGTTAAAGTACCGGAGTCCTCGACGGTCGCCGTCGGAGACACCCTCAACCTGACCTGCTTGGTCTCGGCGGGGGACCGACCGACCCCGGGCCTGGAGGTGATGTGGCTGCTGAACCACACCCAGGTCCTCACTCACCTGGACAGGGACGGCGTGGAGTCTGGCGCCTCGGAGTCGTATCACCTGAGCCGGGCCGGAGTGGGAGACTTCAGACTCGAGGTCCGGCGCATCGAGGCAGCTGACGCGGGACTTTACTCGTGTCGAGTCAGGGCCTGGATCAAAGACGGCACCGGGGAGTGGTACCAGGCGGCGGAGAAGACGTCAACACCAGTGATGGTGACGGTCACTGTGACTGGTGAGTCGATATATGCAGTGTATCATGTATAAGTAGAGTCGACTCATGAGTCAAGTTATGAGTCTGTAGACAAGAGTCATGAGTCAAGTCAAGAGCCATTAAGGTAGAGTTATTAGTCAAGGTGAACGTCTGTAGACAAAAGTCCTAATAAAGTTGTGAGTCATTAGCTAGATTGATGAGTCAAGTTGGGAGTCTGTAGACAAGAGTCATGAGTCAATTGCAAATCTGTAGCCAAGAGTCATTAGTCAAGTTGCAAGTCCAAGTCCAAGAATCCAAGTCCAGTCGGTAAATCTGTAAATAACAGTCATGGGTCAAGTTGGGAATCATTAAGCTAGAGTCTTAAGTCAAGTCGAGCGCCTGTAGACAAGAGTCCAAATCAAGTTGTGAGTCGTTAAGCTAGAGTAATGAGTCAAGTCAGAATGCAAAAGTCCAATTCAAGTCGGGAGCCATTAAATTGGACTCTGAGTCAAGTCAGGATTCTGTAATTACGAGTCAGGAGTCAAGTTAGGAATCATTCAGCTAGAGTCATGAGTCATATTGAGCTACTAAAACTGGAGTCTGTTTAGAATTTATTCATTCAAATGGGTTTTCATGAATCGATTCTCATGGTAAACAGCAGAGGGCGCTGCCACTATTGCTCAAGTGGTCAAATTAGGCTCCGTTGAAAATGTGGATTAAAAAGTAGTGCATTAATAAACAAAACATCGTTAGAAATACCATTTTTGTGGAAATAAATAAAAGGCAAAACATCATCATAACCGAAACGCAGCATATAGTGTATCTTATTTATTTACGGTTGTTTTTAGATTATTATCAAATTAAGATTTTGCAAGTATTGTCTGCATTTTTATTTATTAGTTTGAGAATCTTTTAGACCATAAATACTGTGGAATATAAACTAGAACAGGGGTCACCAACGTGGTGCCTGCAGGTCACAGGTCGTCCAAAAGAACCTCATGAGTCGTCCGTGGGCCTGTTCTAAAAATAGCTGCATATTTTGCATATTAAAATTTATTTGTCTCCTACCTTGTTAAAGTATTGTGAGAAATTATTTACATGATCAGCATCTTCACATAGATGAATATTATTAATTATTAATAGTAACATGTAATTAAAGGTTATAAATTTGTGATTCCACAAGTGTGTATAAAACTGGTAACCCTTCGCATTAGTTGGTACCCAAAAAGTAGCTCTCAGTTTCAAAAAGGTTGGTGACCAGTGATCTAGAACATGGTTGTAAACTTTTAATTGCTATTATTCCCCACTGCCAATATATAAATTGCTATTATTCCCCACTGCCAAGTATATAAAAGTATACTTTTATAACCAAAAGTATACTACATTAATACAATAGATATTGTTTATTTTTAATCCCAGTCTAATCTTTTCCATTTTAAGTAAGGATTCAGTCCTCACTCACACCTGCACCCGTCATTCTGGTTCACTAATACATTTCTCAGAGCTGCCAGGGAAAAATCGTACAATTGGTGACTGACCAAATAATTTTCCCATTGTAACCTAGTTTGCAAGGTCAGTAGCACAGCCGCTATTATCGATAAAATATTATATCTGATTATTTAAAATGAATTTTTACTATGTGTTTTTTATGTTTTAATGCCAAACCCTTTGGAGAAAAGCTTGAGGCTTTTGGGAATACATTATTTGTCATTTTTTCTTAATATTTATAATATTATTACAATTAAAAGAGACCTATTATGTAAAATGCGCTTTTTGTATGTTTTTATATTTCCATGTGGGTCTCTACTGCTCATGTGAACACAGTTTGAATACAAGTTATCCATCAGTTTTTCATAAATTACTAAAAATAGTTTGGTGTCTGGAAAAACAGCCGTCTTGTCTTAACTACTTTATAAAAACACCGGCACTACCCATCACTTAGAAAACTCCAGGTGAACCAGACTCAGTAGAGTACTAGAGGATTTACAGCTTTGGTCTGCTTATGGTTCATACAATGTGGATTAATTCACGTGGATAATATTTACAAACAAAGGAAAGTCCCACATAAAGTAATCTGTTATTAGCTTAAAAAACCTTCTAACACATTTGACCAGTAACAAAGCACAAAACTGTGTGGGTTCTCTAGTATGTGTGCACATTACACCATCACTGAGCGCCTAAAAGCAATATTGTACTGTATGAGGGATCCATACCTACAGTTCATGGTAAGTCTACAGATGATCTGTAGACTTCTTATGCCATTATTCTTATGATCAAAAGCTTCTTATGCCAATTCTCAGCTTTCCAAGTGTTTACCATTAAAAGTGAAGCAATATTTGTATTTTATATTTAGAATTTGGTTACTATCATGTGGAAAAAAATAATTTTGGTTATACAAAAAGGGAAAACTTATACAAATTGCTTAATTTAAAAAGTACCTTTCCCATACAGCAATTTCCAAAACTGTATAGTGCCATGACGTTAAATAAAAGCTGATCTACTATTCATACTGCATTTTTGCTTCAGCGGCTTCACCTCCTACTTTACTATTTATTACACCCGTATAGTTTTGTCTATAATCTGCCTTTTGAATGACATCATAAGCATGTTTTAGAAATATTAATTAGTACCTTTTGATCGACGATGGACCAGACCAGGTCTTTTACATTGTTGATTGACAGATCCTGTGGCTCCAGGCTAACAGTCTCCCTGGTAAGCCCAATCTGCAGGAGAAAGGAGAACCCTTGGAGTGATGTCCTGGAGAGTGTAGGGCTTGGAGCACAGTGACTGCCATTGGAAAGACGGCTGTAGATGCCCAAATGGGGACTTGGGGAAGGGGTTGGGGGTGCAGACGAAAGCAGAGAAGGAAGGTAGGCTTTAGGCAAAGCTGGAGTAGTGCTGCTGCAGGCAGACATTGGCTTTCCTCCTACCACTGAAATGAGTGCTAAGTGAAACCAAAGGGACAAGGGATCTCTTGTGGCTTAATACCGCCAAGCCTGTTCAGAAGCACTTTATGTAGACATCTGAACTTAATGCAGTACATCAGACTGCCATTGCTTGCGTAGCTTTTGTTGAAGCTTTGAAATACATGGAATGGGTTTTGGATTTTCTCAGAGTAAACACAGGTGTAATCCAGCTCTTGCTGCAAACTTTAGTACCTGTGGTCCTCCACAATATACATGTTAAAATGATGAGTGAATCATCTAGCTGTATTCGAGTTTGAGTCATGTCAGAGTGCACATTCTGCATTCACTATTGGTCATTGTGTTTAAATCCCATTTTTGCTTTTGGTGCTGAAAAGAAAAGAAAAATTAAACTTAAAAGTGATTTAACCTGAGTGAATATTGTTTATATTAACATAAATGATATATTATATAAATGTTTTCCCCAACTTTTATGGTCCTAATGATTTATTGATCAACCCAGGATATTAGTGCTTATCTTGGCTTTCATACAGAATATATTTTCGGTTATTTAAAACATATTAACATGAACCTTGACCTAGCTTCAATTATCCAGCAGTATATTATTAAATATCTATATAATAATATTATTATTATTATTATTATTATTATTATATAAATTCCCCTGTGCCTAACCTTCTGGAATGTTTTAGACACCAAGCTTAGAATACATTTTATTATGGTGCATACTATCCACTAAAAGCATTCTAATTTAAAAGCATTGTAATTAAAAAAAAGCCATGACAGTAACTTTTATACTAAGCCATAAAGATAATTGAACTAAAGGTAACGTTTAAGACACCGTTTAACATTAAAAGTAATTTCAGACCATGAAATGTGAACCCTAAAATGTTTAGTCTAATTTGCTCAATTACATTTTTCTTTTCTAATTTGATTGATTGATTGGTATCCTTAAAACAAACCAGGGCTGTTCAAACATATTACACATGACTGTACATCAACAATATATATTTGAGCAATTCAGTCTCACGCAGCATCGACAGTAATCCATCTGTTTATCATTTTCATCACCTACACCCATCTATCAATGACGCTTTATAATAGCAGTTGCTCCCCACAAGCAACATCTGGAAACTCGACTATTCCACATCTGGAGAGGATCCTCCCCCTTTGATCGTAGAGCTGGCACACAACCACATCTGCCAGCAAAACAACTTGTACGATACCTTTGTTCCCGCTCACTAAACACTGCGTTTAATACACACGGTTCGATCCAGCCACGAATATGCGCATACTCACGGTCAAGAAAGCGTGTAAATAAAACATCCCAACGTTACCTGAGGTGTATTCACAAAGCGAAAAGCACCGAACACACAAATCGGGATGAATCCGCTGTTTCACTAACCACTGGAGAGCAGACGTACGTACAGATCAGCCTTCACCAACTTCTGATAGTTTTATCTCGTGCTAGAGAAAAGCTCCTTCTTCTTGCGTGTGGGGTTCCAACTGCAGCTTCTTTCTCCATCCAACAAACTTACAGCTGTTGTTTTGAAACTTCGTCAAATCAAATGTGGCAGTATAAGCTGAAAGCGACTACGCTACAGTGCGCTAAATCCAGGGTGATTTTCTGGCTTTTTTCATGCGTTTGCACGCCGCTAAGCGTTTCCGTTATGTTGATAAAGATTGAGCGCATTTGCGACCTCTAGCTGCAAGTTTATACTTACTCTCCCATTCGCATATGAATATGTTTTTGTTAAATGACCCAAGTCCGAGGAATTGATTCGAGGCAAAATCATTTCACTATCGTTTTAAGTATTTACATGAGGCTTCCTCAGATCTTAGATCTCCAGTATTTCCATCTATCCCTCAATCTAGGTTTTACGCACAGTCCAGTCCGTTGCAGGTTATACACACACAGGACATCTTTAGTATATTAAATGAGCCTAACTGTATGTAACCGGAGTAACTTCACACTGACATAAGGAGAACATCATGCAAAAAAAAAAAAACGGATTGCCTGAACCTGTGACTTTTTGGCGTGAGGCTACAGTGCTAGTCACTAAACCACCATGTCACCCACTTTTGTATCTCAAAATCCAACACCAGAAATAAACAGCACAGAAATCCACAATATACAGCGTGCAATGTTCGGTATGGAAAAAAAAGGAAAACAAAAAAAAACATTTCCCATAACATAGTAACGTTACATCAATAATTAAGCAAAATATTTATACACTCAGTAATCAGAATCAGAAATTTTACTTTATTGATCCGAGTGCAATTGTAACAAAACTAATATTAATATTACAATAAAAATATTATTATTTAACATACACACTACAAGAAAATTAATATTGTGGAAAGTTGGGATCGATCTTATTAGCCCATGCCATGAGGCCTCCAGTGATGTCTTTTACAGTGATGTTATCAAGGTCACTTCCAGACATCTTTTCCAGAATCCGTACAGCCTTCTGAGAGTCATTTCCCAGTTTACACACCACAAACACTAGCAAAGATAAAAAGAGGAAAAAAAGTAGTAGCTTAAACTTGTTTATTGCAGCATATTTATTCTTTAGCATGGAAGTATCTTATCCTAGAGGAGTAGATGCTATATGAAAAAAAACATCAACCAAGCGTCCAATAGTTCAGTATGACTGTACCTCTAAGTCCATGAGGTCATGAACTGTGGCCTGACCTCCACCCTATTTAACACCTTTCTAATGATATGAGTGAAAACAAGGCAGGATTACATCTCTAAAATCTGATATAAGAAATGCTCTTTTGACTAGCAATTTTTTAAAATAATTAAAATTCTACAAAATAGCCTTCCTAAAATAATGGGGGACGACTTTATATTAACAAATGGTTTATAAATAAGCCGCCAAAAACTCATGAGGTCAGACAGATAGGTGCATTTGAACATATTGAGTGTGACTTTAAGAAGCTATAACTTCTCATCTCTAATTAATCACAACTAATTTCAAAGCTTGTTATAAAATAAAAAGCCTGGGTTTTCTGATAACCAGAGTGCTAAAGGCTTGGAAAATGATTGCCTAGCAACACCATCAACTCAGTCCTCACTGATCAATCAAGCATAGGAAGTAATCAAGCAATTTAACCTTCTAAAGCTCAAGTAGCCTGAGAGAAATCAGGTTACTTCTTTTTTGGTCCTACAGAATAGAGGTGAACCAGATATGGGGGATAAGGTGGTTGTAAAGCAAGTTGCCACATTCTGTAAACAATGCATACATTTAACAGGCAAGGCATAAAGTAATGAATTACAAATCTATTATTTTTATTTAGGCATTGCTTTATAAAGAAAAACTATAAGCATGTAGGTACCTACAAGTTCAGGCATTAAGGTAACCAAACTATTTTTATGGACATCACTTTTTGCAAAGCGACAGAAACCTTCCACAGAATTCTAAACGTAAAGGCAGAATTATTCCACCAATAATACAATTTAATGTATATTATTTTATCCTACATCAACTGTTCCTACAAGTATTACCTATGCATAAACACATACATAAATGTGTATTGACACATGCTGGGCAATAGGGCAGTGATTTAACTCATTCTCACCAATAAATCTGATTGTTTTAATATCTACGCATGATAGAACCACATAAGTCCTATTTAAGTGGTAGTATTTAAGACTAGTATTCAATCATGTCTGAAAGAAGATTTATGTGATGATAATGGGAACGGAGCGGTGCATGAGTGACTATGCATTTAACCAAACCATTTTTGCTTTTGGCATTAAAACAGTATATGGTTGTGGGAACAGAATTAATCGAAAGATAACTGCTATGTAGACAACTAATGTAATTATAGAATTTGTTTTATTCTGAAATATGTTAATGTCCTGAGTATTCAGGAGACTTAGACTTCCACTGCTCTAAATTTGACAGTTGGTAGTATACTGAGAAGCAATGCCAACTTAATGGTACAAAAACATTCCAAAAAATAAAATGCATTGTCCTATGACAGAACTGCTTGGAGCCATCATGTCATCTTAACTCTAGTTTTTTAATACCACTTGATCAATCATTCCAAAAGATCAAGGTCTTTACTTACAGCTGAGGAATACAAAGTTCAGCTAGTTCGGCTTGAAGCACTTTTCCAGTGAGATGCCTTTGACAAAGGCTACTGACTCTCAGTAGCTGTCCATTAGATACTTGTCGTTTCTTTTTTCTACTCACTGATTTTCCATTGCTTTAAGAATAAGTTTGTAACAATGTGCTGTTTTGGTTTAAATAGTCCGCCTTTTTCTTTCACTATCTGATCGTACAATAACAAACACAATATACTGTACCTACACCCTTAGTGTTTAAGAATTAACCAACTGATATAGTAACAGTATCAGAATGTTATAACACTACTTTTAAACAGGTATGTAATTAAATAATTATATAAAGCATCTGTAATTGTTTAAGCATAATGTTTATATCATTACCTGCAGGATAACATAGGGAAACTTAATAAAAATGGCAAAATTATCTGAATAAAAAGTGAAAACCTATGACTTTTTTAAATGCATGTGTATACTGTTTCGAAATAAAATTATTTAAACACAACATGTACAGTTAATAGTGTGCTCTAATAAGATGGTTAACACTGTTTAATAAGATTGAATGATGGTTAATAATATGGTATGTGCATGTGCATTAGATTACACTTGTCATAGTCTGGTAAGAAAACAGTGGGGACAGTGTAGCCTAGTGGGTAGAGCGTTGGGGAACCCAAAGGTTGGGGTTCAAATCCAGGCTCTACTACACTCCGCTACACTGCTGGGTCCTTGAGCAAGACCCTTAACCCTGTCTGCTCCAGGGGCGCCGTACATTGGCTG
>JAOUQU010301995.1:0-23430 GCA_028566735.1 Ammoglanis amapaensis
GACCCTTAACCCTGTCTGCTCCAGGGGCGCCGTACGTTGGCTGACCCTGCACTCTGACCCCAACTTCCAGACAAGTTAGAATATGTGAAGAGAAACATTTCGTTGTACTGTACATCTGTATATGTGTAATGACAAATTACAGTTTTTGAATTTAATTGAATTTATATCAAGAAATAATCAGTTTTTTGCAGCTGAATTTTATTGTTCTAAACAATAAGGGCACTTTTATTTCTGAACCTGCAAACTATACAAAAATACTAGATTTATGTTGTGTTATATAGCACAAGCATCAATTTATCTTAAAAGAAACATAGATTTTTTTTAAAAAATCGTCCAAGCACGATCATTTGCAAGATCATTACATCCCAATAGAAAATGGCAAATAATTCAGAGACAGTGATATGGAACCTAGAGCTCTACAACACATACTTTAAAAAAAAACTTGATCAGCGTGTTAAAAAATTTCAAAACTCTCATCTCAAAAATCTCAGGTCTAGCCCCCACATTTAGGTATTACCCCAAAGTTCAAACAGGGACAAACACAGTATAGACTGGGACATGGATGTCATCAGACAACAGCTGTTAAAGATAAGATGGCACTCATCCCCGCTTGATCTACATCTGGAGCAGCTTTTAATTAAAGAGAAATCAGTAAAATCATGACTGCTGACAAAACTGTTTATACAGATGGTTATTATTTTTAAAGTAAAATCATTTACAGTAAAATCATGACTGCTGACAAAACTGTTTATACAGATGGTTATTATTTTTATTAATCAGAATATCATGAAATAACAGTTTTGGAGGGTTGTTTAAAAATCTATTATGTTTTTGGTCTCAAGTTAGGAGGGAGGGGCTATTTGTGTGTGCCATGAATGACTTTCCTGCATATTACATATTAACAATACAATAAATATAAAAACACTACTAATAAATTATTTTCCATCCAATTATATTCCTGACTAAGCCTAAGTGTCGCAGCAGGTGCATTACACACCACCTTTTACAATGAAAAACACAAAGCTTTAAACTCTAAAAGCTGGTTTGCTGACTCCATTCTGAATACACAATCTCAGTGCAGTCAATCTTGTAATCATGAAGGAAGCCACACAAAGCTAGCCCATAATAGTCTGATACTATGTAAAGTAAATGTTTCAACAAAGTTGCTATTAACAACTTTACACAGCCAGCAGGTCTACCACAAAGGTAAAACTCCATCATATGTCTAAAATGCCAATATGATGCATAAAAACAGTTTAGAAACATATCAAATGTTTTGTAGTTAATTGCATTGCAGATAGGCACTACTGCGGCCAATGAGCAAATAAGAATGTTGTGTATACAGCTATTAACATTTTAAATATTGGAATATTAATGTATTTAGTGGGTAGCGTATAGTAGGTCGCACAATAGCTGCACAACAAAAAGATCATAAGGTCTTTCTGTGTTTAAGTTTTAAGCGTGTTACCCCTGGGGGCTTTGGTTTAATCCCACAATCCACCAAAGCATGTAGTCACTTTAGTTAGCGAGGCAGAATAGTCCTATAGGAACCATACAGTTGCATAATCCAGTGCATTTTAGAACTGGACCCAAGCCCAGGAAAATAGAGTGGGCTATGTCAGAAAAAGGTTGACAAGTTTGTTTTATTTAGACAGATCATTTAAATAGACATAGTGTTTAAGAATATTTATAACCAAATTGAACAATAATATAGGTTGGGGAATGGCCAACAGGTCAAAATAATGGCCACCTCAAATGTAAACTAAAATTACAATTACAGTAATTACAATTACAGTTACTCATTCTAGAATGTTGTGTACAGGTTTGTGTTTTTAGACAGTGGTGTGTTTGAATAAGCAATTCTGTAAATCACTAAATACAGTATTTATGAATGCAGACCTGTTGAACTGTTGTGGTTAGCTCCAAACAAAGTTGAATGATCTTGTTCTTGGTGCTGGAAAAGTCACTGATCCCAGTCAGCGGGGTTCTGTGAAAAGACGAGGTAAGATGCTAAGAATCTCTAACTAGCAATGCAAACAACTAACTACCAATAATGTATTTCAGAGAAGTTAGGAGGCAATTAATATTAAAGAGGAACAGCAGAAACTACTGCCTGAAGCCAACGAGCTCGATCCAGACAACAATAAGGCATGAGTATGACCACAGGTTGGTAAATTCGAGCAACACTGAGGCACATGCTGAGGCTAATTTGGACAATCCTGTCCAATTTCAAATGGTTCCCCATTTGCTGCCAGACAAACAGCATTGTTTGCCACATATTATAAGTGGTTACCACATGATTGAGTTTCCTTTAGTTATGCTTGTTATGAGAATAGCGGTAAACAAAATAACGTAACTCATGATCTGGACTGAAGATGAGTAGTAGAATTTCTTTTTTTTAGTAATAGCTCAAAATCTCAGACAATTATGGACCCTTGAGTTAGAGTTTGAGGTACAGTTTACCACACGAACACTTCGGCATATGAACCATATTTTCACACAAACTAATTATTGCAGGACAAATCAATAAAATTATTTTCCAAAGTAAATATTTTTTTTAATGTATAAGGTTGTATGAAAGTATATTTAATAGCAACGGTTTACCGATTTGCAAACTCGTGCAATGTTAGTATCAACGGTTATCATTTATCAGTGAACAGAAAGGGCATTATCTGAGAAATTCCACTTTGTGCCAAATATATATTTACTAAAGTAGCTAATACTAGGTCTTAGAAACCAAACTTGAAAATGAAAAAAGTATGGCTGTGTAGAATATTACACATGCACTGGACTGAAATATAAATACTGTAATATACAGTACATTACTACTATTTGTTGCTGTTTATTATTGTTTATTACGATAATCTGTCCTATAATTTAACAGTAAAGCAAAATATACTTGTATTTATAACAAAATAGATTACAAAAACATTAGAGGTCTGATGGATCAATTATGTTTGCATTGTTTCTTTTGAGAACAATAGATTGAACATCTGAACACAGCTTTAAAAACTGTCTATCTATATACAGGCCATTTCTTGACCTTGATAGGCATGAAACATCAGTTCAGACTGCATCTGTCCTTGAAAGGTCCTGAGAAAAAGAACATATACATTTAACTGCACTCAAACACTTGGGGACAAAAATATAAAGAAACAAAAGTTTTCGATTTGCTTTTTAAACAAAGCATCTGAAACCATGGACATTTACACAAGAACGTACCCTACTGCCCAGGTTTTAGCAAAAGCTGTGAATTCTGGCACTGGGATACCATACAGAATGCTAATACAAGGTACAAAAAGCTCACAGTTAAGGCTGTAAATACTCAAGTCACTTTATTTTGACCATCTACCACAGTAGCATGTCGCTCACAAGCACATTCTTACATTTTGTGAGCTGGCTTGGTCTCCAGATAAAGTATAGAAGACCCTCACAACTGATGTGGTTATGAATCCATCCATGCAGACCATGTACATATACACATGCTGATTGTCTTACCCGGAGCACATGTTATGGGATCTCATACGACTAGAACTGACACTGGTGGAAAGACTTTCCAATATCATCCTGGGCCCCCTATTCTACTCAGTAGAACACAGCTGAGTGACAACCTTAACAATCATATTCGCTTCATGGATTCTCTCCCACGGACCTTCCAGCTGCTAAAAAGCAATGCTATCAGTATGGCTCCTATTATCTGTGACAACCTACTAGGACATTATCGATTCACTCTCAGGCCATATAACTGCTGTCTATGCTCTATACGGAGTTCAATAATCAATCATTTAAATTTTTCTATTGTTAAAACTATGTGTAACATTATACCTGTCCAACCAGGCCATAAGGCTTTTGGCTGTGCCAATCAGGTCCACCACAGATGTAAGGAACTCATTTGGGGGTTTGTGGGAAGTGTTGCCATCATAGCTAGGGCTCTTTCTGCGCTTTAATATGCAAATGTGAAGACTGTTGGATGATGCCTGCATTTTTACAATAAGGTTCTTCAAGTTATCAGTTTCCACACCATAGTTCTGTAATAGAAAAGCACAAACACACACACATAAATTTCATTCCAACGGGCTCGATCCAGACGACAATAAAGCATGACTTAATGTTTATACACAGTATATTAATTGCAACTATAAATTGTTTATTCTTAATAAGATATTAGCATTAAGTTTTACACATTGGTTACATAAATGACAGGAATGGTGACTCATGACAAAAGATACGTAATCACATAGACGATGTAGTATCTCCAATTAATGTCTGATATTTTGGACTTCAGAGTACACCATGTAAATCAAATCAAAATCTTATCCATTTTTTTGTCACATACATAATTATGCTTACATTAACAAAAGTTAGTTTAATTTTAACGAAATTTAAACAGAATAGTAGAAAAGTACTTTTAGGGTTTTTAAAAGGAGAGTTGAAAAAATATATGTTAAAAATTAAGTGTAAAACCTACACAAGCACAGAGAGAACAAGCAAACTCCACACAGAGAAGACTGGGACCGCCACACATGGGGATCTAACCCTAAACAAAGCTATGCCACCTTGACCACTATAAAATGTGTGCTGATATCAAAAAGTCTGCAATAAACGTCTGAATTAGCTGCAATGACTATAAAAACAAACATGACTATTCGTGGTCAAACTGCCACAGTTCACATTTCGCTACTACTATGATAATGTACATAACTTACCCAGTTTAGAACAGCTCAACCGTATTTAGACCACAAAGACTTTCTGGCAAAATGCATGTTGCTGAATTTAATTATTGTTCCTGGCAACTAGTCATGTATTTTAAGGGTCGTGGAAAAAACAAGTATCTAAAACATTACACTTAAGGAGGAGGAAGGTGCCTCGTGCTCGCAAAAAACTCACTAAATCACTAAAGTGTTAGACAACAAGAACTCGGGCCAGGCATGAAGAGAACATCCAGCTTTTGGTGCACCATATGTAGTCCACCAGAGATATACACACAACTGTTCTTACAATCAATACTGTGAAAAAATAATAGTGAGAGTGTGTCTAGCCCATGCGATCAAATATCCTTGTAACATGATAACAGACCCATATGGATTCTGTTGGAGAACAACTCTCAGTACTGTGCACAGGCTATCCCATATAAATGGAGAAATCTAAATGAACGAACCACTCACAAATCTAATCTGACTGTCACGAAAACAGAATTTGGAGGCTTTTTCTACTAGACAGTCCCTATAGTTGGCTTTTTTATTACTGCACTAATAAAAAATCAAGCTCAGCTTGGCTGTGCATATATTTTGAAGCTCCAAATATATTTAAATATTTTTATTTCTGAAATGTTTGCTATCGGAAACAAATCTTTTGGAGCCATGATTGAGAGGTATATCGTTAAAATAAAGCACAAAAATCACTAAACAAGAAAGATGCATAAAGATAAATATACAGTATGATGGTTGTAATTGTCTCAAACGCGAATGATGCTTGGTCTAAAATGCTGGTTGCGTGTGGGTGACGATAGCTGTTCACTATCCAAAATTCCGTTATCGTTATTCGAATTGTTCGCTATCAGTGGATAGTTGATCACATGGGCTAGACACACTCTCACTATTTTTTTCCAACAGTATTGATTGTAAGAACAGCTGTGTGGATATCTCTGGTGGACTACATATGGTGCACCAAAAGCTGGATGTTCTCTTCATGTTTGGCCAAGTTCTTGTTGTCCAACACTTTAGTGATTTAGTGAGTTTTTTTGCGAGCACGAGGCACCCCCTCCTCCTTAAGTGTAATGTTTTAGATACTTGTTTTTTTCAACGACCCTTAAAATACATGACTATTTGTACAAACACTTTCTACAATTTTTTTAGAACAATAAGCTATAACAACAAATATACCCAATAGTGTGACACATATACAATTTTTGTTGACACATATAATTAAAATCATATGTAAACTAAGAAACTGGTCAGTATTATGACACTATTTCCTGATTTACATTCCTGATTTAGAAAAAGGCCCACAATAACTGGTGTGACTTGTGAGAAACCTGGGTAAGATTTGGTTCTTTATCTTTCTTTTAAGATTTAAGGCACACTGTAGGGACCAGCACATAGCTGGTCTAAACATATTTAATGTTTATTACAGGACCCTAGAACAATCAAAATGAATTTTCCATTAAAGGCATGTCATATATTTGAGGGTAAAAACACAGGTCTACTATTTCAGCACACTCTGCAAACACCATTATTGGATCTCTGTGTAACTCATTAACTGTTTTACATACATGTAGGATGGAATGAAGGGGCACAGATTTGTATTCTTGTTCAATGACGTTACAGATAGACAATTCTATTTCAGTTGGGTCTGTAAAGTCTCAGAAGCTTCTTTAAAACCTTTCTCAAACAGTTATGATAAAGTAGGAGATTTTAAACGCATCATTTTGCACCTATTTGGTGTCCTTTCGGCCTTAACGGTCTACTTTATTTATGAGATGCACCTGCCGCTGACTGGATGCCTTTGCTGCCAATTAATGAGCAATTTTGGTTGTTTATGCAAGAAAACAAAGCCATGGTTAAAATGTTTGAATGTTTTTTTAAATAAAAAATAATAAATCAATCAATATTTGACTTTATATTGTATTATTAATATTAGCCACTATTTGGTTTTCCTACTAATAACAGTATACTGTACTTGTATGTACTTATTGACTGTATGTATGTATGAATGTACTTTATTTGTATTATTAAATAACAATAGCTGTAAGATTGTATTGACTCAGCAGCAGAAAACCCTAAATGTTTTTGAATTGGAAAATATCTTAATTTGGACCATATTGTACTGGAATACATATTGTATTCAGTTGATTCCGGTTAATTCCACATCGGGACGCGATCATTTTGGACCGATCCAGCTGGTCCAATTAAACTAACATGCCCTAAAATATGACGTGCTACAATACATGCAACATATTAAATGTTTATTAAACCTTTATTGTGTGATATACATGTAAAGCAAACATACAAACAAGAACTACTGTTGTTTAACTTTGTTCATTGGAAAAAAAAAATTTTTTTTGAACGATCGATAACACATTATTTAAGTATTTAGTGTTAAATATCCGTAATGGTAGTTTAGGGACTCTTGAGATGCCCCACACACACTAGCAGACGGATGCAAACAGACAAATTTGAAAACAAGATTTAATAACTAAAACAGAACGAAACGGAAAGACCAAGGGCCACATAAATGAAACAATAATCTGACATCCGGGGAACACAGGGAAATATAACACATAAATTAGTCACAAATACAATGCAGGTGCAGAGGGAAGTAACGATCGGCGGGGCATGGGCGGAGGCAACACAGTTCCGAGTGTATGGAACGCAGTTCAGCATGCAAAGCATAAAAAATTTTAATTTACACAAAATTCTAAATAAATTCTAGTTACCATTTGAAGAACTTAGCCAGTGTGACACGTTCTCTTGATGGACTGTACTTGAACAAAATCACCACAAACAAAGATGCTCTCACAACCATGGGTCTGATCATAGAGAATTTTGGTCCAAATAAGCAATAATACTACACTTATATAAGATTTGTTTTGGTACTTTAGGATTTGGTCAGAATAAGCGGCGGTCCCATTAGCCGGTGGTCCCAATAACATGCATTCGACTATACTGAGTTTCAGCCACAGCAATAGCTAGCAAATACAGTTAATCACTTTTGTTTTTGAATGGGATATTCAACAAGCTCATCGTCATGAGCGTAAATACATTTGACCACACAGTGTAAAAGGTATAATACACATAACACACATAATACACATAACTGATGCCTTTTGCAGCTTAAATTAACCAGTGTTACTGTAACTTACTAATTTTATCCGTTGTTTCCCAAAACGAAGTGATGATACAGCTTCACTACTTGTAGTATTGCTATTAAAATAAAGAGCTGGTTATCGCCAATGTCAGTATGTCAAATGTATTGACATGTCGTTAAAACATGGGGATAATGTAACCCAGCTCAAATCCTACAACCTTCATTGCTAGACTTTCATCTCACTGCTGAGATTTTCATGGAAGGCATTCATGAAACTGTGCAGTTTATGGAATGAACTTACCCATGGCACCAGCAGCCTGTCAAACAATTCCTCAAATCTAGCAACTCTAGCAAAATCACAAATCCAGAGAGGTCAAATTTATGAAATCATTTAAGGTCTTGTGAAATTGTGTGGCTTTGTAAGTATACAAACCCAATTGCAGCATACAAGGGGTGCTGGGCACAGATATACTGTGTGTCATAAAATCTGACTGAAACATTAATCAAAGCTTTTGTTTGCTTTATCCTTTACTATAAACATATTAATTTAAAAAAATCACTTATCTTTACTTAAGCACTTTTAAATTTTTAAATCCACTTTAACTGAGCTAATATCTCCTTTTTATGATGCAGGAAGTGGTAAATGTAAAGCAATTCCATCTGCCCAAACAGGGAGCTGACAAAGATTAAGCGCACAGCTTGGAACGATTTTGTTTCATTCCCATCCACAATAAATATCTCCGTACCTACTTTTTTCGGCACACTTCTTATTTCTCATTTAAAAGTTCTTCAAACAATACATGTTGTTATAGTAGTTTCATTGTGATTAAACAGTTGACTTAGCAGAGATCCATGCCACCAATATCAACGTCATCTCTGTACCATTGTTATCTGTCAGGCTTTGAAAGTGATTCCAATCCAATTAATAACCAACTAATAATATAAATAATAAATAACTGGAATAACTGGTGTTTCAACCAAGTAAGGCAAAATATCAAATGGTGTACTCCTAGTACTCTGGTTGTCTTCTTCAAACCAAAAACCTGCAAATGAATTGTGTGTGATACAACCCTGTGTACTAATTAAACTTGTACTGAAGAAACCATTTGTGGTCATGAATGTAACCAAACATTACAGTGTAAAACATGACTGTAAAATGACAATTAACAAACTTTTCAAACCAAATCCTGCATACTAAATAGGATTCTGCTGTATATTGTTGGTATAGACTACATACTATCAAACAAGCATAGTAAATCTATTAAAAGTAATAAATACATTGCTTTCTCCAGCTTTTTGGATGTGTAGCGTTCAACATGTCCAATTTCAACACATTTATGTCCTACTACTGCTTTTAAAGATCTTATTTTCTGCCAGTATAAATTAGATTTGGACAAATTAAGATTCAAGCTGATTTCAAGCAAAGCATGTTAAAGGTATAAATGTATTACTATCATCATGTGGATTATCTGTTGTGTGACTTTACATGAGACCAGTTGATATTAGTGCCGACCGAGTTAATATTAAATATTTAAAAAAAAAAATTACAAAAAAGTGGAATATATATAAGAATCAAGACTTGTTAACACATCCAATAAAAAGTGCAAGGCATGGACACCCTGGAAACTGCAGCAATCCATTACAAAATTAAAAGATCTGAGCTCAGTATAAACCATGATAACCATTTTTGGAACAGAACTGGTACATGTATACAAAAAGCTACAAAATGAAACGGTGTGCACCATTCAATACCAACCAGAGCACAAAGCAGATCAACAGCCTCTAATATCAGCTCCTGGTGGCCAATACGGGTCACCCCTAATTCCTCAAGATCCTGTTGGGAGATCATCAGCAGCTGCTCTCCACTGATCTTTTCCCTTTCAAACTTGGACACATACTGCTGGAGACTGTCATCGAGACCTGCACAATAAAAAAGTGGAAAAAGAAAAACATATGATAGTTTGTGCAAGATCATTTTTTTAATATTTATTTTCGTCCAATAGTGACAATGTGATATGCCTTCTACAAAAGACAATACGTCCCATTTAATATAATGTGCCTTTAGCAGGGCTAGACTGGTAATCTGGTGTCATTTGCCCGGTGGACCGACAGTCCTCAAGGGCCGATGCTGTTCGATTTTTTTTATTTATTTTTTGTTTGTCTTTTTTTTCCTAAGAGACCGGCCCAAATTTTAGAGGACGCGGCCCATTGGCTTATCTCTAATATAGACAGTGGACTGAACCAATCAGGATACACGACGAAAGCGGGTCTTTCTCTGCGTGCTCTGTAACTCCCGCTATGTTCAGCGCAAATGTTAAAGGAGAGAAAGATGGTGCGGAGAAGTAACAAGTCTCACTGTAAAAGCTACAAACTGTACAAATCACAGACATGTTCGCTGCTGTAACCTCCACGTTCTCTGTAGAGGAAAATAGCATCAGCCAGAGATGCAGGTGACAGAGAAACAGAGACTGAGCGGGAAAGTGAAGTACATAAGCAGGTAATAACGTTAGCATAACCCAGGGACTTTGAAGTGATGGAAGGTGACGAGCAGTGGCGATTAATTAGTATCAGTATTAATTGGTATTTTCATACTTCCCAAAATCTGGCAGCCCCCTTATTCTGATAAAATAGCAAACCGTCAAGATTAAGAAGAATTTATGTTGTGTTTGTGTAGTTTATTGTCCTATGTAGCACCTTGGTCCTAGAGGAACGTTATTTGGTTTCGATGTGTACTGTACACCACTGTATATGGTTGAAATGACAATAAAATCACTTGAACTTGAAGTGTTGGATGAGCAGCAAGTGTCCATTTTAAGCTACATCATAAAATTTTCGATATTTAGGTTAAAAGTGTATTGAAAGGCTGCATAGTGGTTTAAATTTGTTGCCAACATGTTGGTTCAACATGCTTTAAAAAACACTCAAACAAGTGAAATAACAGATTTTAAAATTGATAAATCATAAGTAAACGCTTTGCAGTTTAAGCATGACTACAGTAAGTGTAAAAAAACATAAAAGTAAGATTAACACTTGATATGCCCACATTGAATAAGCATAAAACAGTATCAAATGTTTTTAAGAAAAAGTTGTGTTGCATGAATTCATAAATCAGCTCTGTTTGTAGCCTGATACCTGTTATAGCTGTTTAAATGAGGGAGCACATGTAACCTGAAGAATTTAAATAGAACTGTTATATCAGAGAAAATCAGAAATGACATATTTGAGAATTAACAAAAAAATAATTTAACTACACAGTGTATTGTGCAGTTAACAATTGGCACAAAACTTCTTATTAATTTAATATGTTGATGTTGATTGTCATGGCATTTTTTAAGTTGCCATGATTAAAGAGATATTTGGTATTTAGTGTGTTGGATATTATCATGGTAAGAATTTTATTTGTGATTGTGATAATAATGCTAAAATTAAATCCAATGACTTTAACCAGTAATTTTGTAATTAATTTAGTTTTTTTTATGTCACACTTTTCTGTAACCCCACATACATAAATTACAAGTCAGTTTATGTTATATAATTAATATATAATTATGAGGGGCCAGTCTAAACCAAAAATGCCAGGGCCGATTTTTTGGTCCCAGTCCAGCCCTGATGATGGAGTGTGTGGTTTAGAGGCAGTCAGTGCCGGTGCCTGTCTGCAGCAGGGAGAGTCTAAAACTACATTTTCTGTTGTTCTACCAATGGTCGAATACCGCCCGAAATTCATGCAGGAATTCCACGAAAGAATGCCAGGTAACATTAGGAGAAGAGTCTGAAGCTTCAGCCCAATTCAATGCCCTCTCCCGTGCTATTCTCGAGGATTCAGAGGCAAAAGCTAATGGGAGTTGGCTGAACACGAAGGCACACTGAAATAAGAAACTTCTACACTTATCAGCATCGCCGTAATAGAGTTCCGGAGTGGTGGTTGGGGGTTCGGGGTGGCCATTTGAAGAAGGCGAACTGGCCAGGGTGAAAGTTGGGGTTGTATTAGCTGCAGACGCCCGGCTGGCAATCTTCCACATCTGTAGGAGCAGTTGCTGGTTACTCTCAATTAATGTTTGCAACAGATGCTCACACTGGGTGAGCTAACCTGATAATTGGTTAACCCGTGTCTAAAAAGGAAGTTGGTTCTGGTCTGCTGAGTTCAGGAGATGCATTGTGGGTGGATAATTCTGTTAGTTCTGGAAACGTTTGGTTTGCTAGGAATCACCAACCCAAGCACTTACACAACAGACAGACAATTATGTTGGAATCACAGGGTTTATTAAGGAATAAAGCTAGTTGGAAACCTTCAGGGATCGATATATATATGGCAAGGTAAATGTGTGGAATGCCAATGCAGGAATGTCCAGAACAGAATTGCATTTGTAGAGGGGGGCGTGGTGCCTGAGCGGCAGGAGAGACGGCAGCCTCCAGGTGTGGCTCCAGGCAGTTCTGACAGCAACTGGCGCGGGAATGGGACACAAGCTCCAACAAATAAACGTTCTCGGTCTAAGATTATAAAGAAAACAGGACAAAAACAGTGAACAATCCACACGCTGCTGGAACAAATAAACAAGGTTCGAATAAAGGTGGGAATTAATACTAGCTCTTCAATGGTGCGTTAGGTCTTTCGGCGTCTAATTCGCTTTCGGACGTGAAACAACAATCCGCCAAGAGGCGTAGAAGGAGGCATGTACAGAGAAGCACAACTCATGTGTGAGTGTGAGCTCCTAACCATGTGTCAGCAGTGAGTTTTACACAAACACCCTCTCCTGACCATCTGCAACTATAATAACTGGAAATAAATTTAGGCAACAACACAACAAATTTTAGCAAACATTTTGACTTCTATTGTTGTAACAAACAATAATGTACATGAACATACATTTTAAAAAATCCTATTTTTTTTAGCCTGTAAATGTGTTTCTTTCCCAGCAGACACATTTTATCCAAAATTGTTGTAGCCACAAACCTAAAACAAGAAGTTTAGAAGTTTTTGATAAACAAGTTAAAAGTATCGCGTTAACACAAGGATGCAAGCATAGAAAGACTGAAATTTATAGTTACATGATTTCCTACACATTTTAACCATTTATTCGGGTTACAAGAAAATTGCTAGGCTTGTATTAGTCACAAATGTGTCATTTTGCTGCCCTGTACTCCAAAACCCACATTAAAAAAATCCAGCAATGAAAAGAAGCACTGGCTCCTGAACAAACTGCTACAGTTTCTAAACTGCTTTTAAATTAGATTAAACTAAACATGACTTGAAACACAAAATGTACAAAAATCTTTGCTCTTTGCTCACTATGACAAAACGTATAAAGTATTGCTTCAGGCACTATACAAATACTAGATACAAAAGTAATGTGTGATTAATTCAACTTTTCAAAAGTAAAAAGGTGTAATGAAATAAAATCAATTGTAGATTGTACTTCACAACTCAGTAATTCACTAATTTGGAAATGTATACAATTTGGGGGCATATCATACAGATAATATAAATTTGTTTAAAAACCATAACGTAAATATGTTAATGTTGGTGCATTTTGTGTAGATATAAGTACTATGTAACTATCTACTTGCTACTCTGTTAATATACCGGGTAGTTTGAAAATGAAATCCCCTTATGGTTTTTAAACATTTAAATTGTCATCATATATAACATTATTAACTTTAAACTTGCATTTAAATGTGTACTCAGTCAATTCATCCGAAGGTGCCGCTGTTTTCTCCACAGGAATAGTTCGACACAAAATTAATCTTGGAATAGTTGAGGCCGCAAAGGATGCATCAGACGCATAGAAAAGAAAAAGACGGAAGATAAAGACGCATTTGAATGACACACATTTTGCAACATGTTTTGCAACATAGATAATACATGCATAACAACGAATATATTATTGTACAATATTGTATTATACAAGGGCATTGTGCATAAACTTATAATATACATCAATTATTCTACAATAACAATAACAATTTTTAACGTTTCCATTAATCCCACAGTTTTCTTTTTTTTTCTTTCTTATTTTTGGATAATCTTATACAACCCATAAAGGTAGAGAGAACCATTTTAACCTCTTCAAAATGAGGATTAATATTACACCATTCGTGTTAGGAGTCAGCCTTCCTGTGGAGGCCACCAGGGGAAATAGGCAACGAATAGTTCCGGCGAACTACAATCCCCAGAAGGCTTGAGGGTAATCAGCGGCAACGACGCGCACCAGACTGAAGGGATATTTAAATGGGCACCGAGCGAACCTTGGTGTCACACCCTCGTTCTATCTGTGCACTTCTTGCACGTTGCTTTGTTACCCAGGTAGTGTAGATATTTCGATTCTTTAAGAAAAGTATTTTCCTCGCTGTTAGAGCAAGTACGGCTTTAACGTTATTAGTAAAGACACAAGCGAAGGTTCAGCTTGTATACCGATGCGCCACCCCACAGTGTAAGCCGTAGATGGTGCAAGTGATAAATGCAAGTTTGAGGAGTTGAGATCAGCTGATCAAACCTCGTGCTCGAACGTATTTTGATTTGGGCTTCATTTTTCTTTATAGTTAATTCTTTCTTTTAGCCTGTGCGTTTTATTTATTTATTGTACCTTATTTTCTGTTGGGCTTGGGCTGACCCGGTGTAGGTTTTACCCACACTACTGAATCCTCTCTTACCCTAGTGGTAATCGTAACAGTAGGGTGTGACCATACATGGATTCAGCGGGTCGGCCGACCCTGCAGCAAGCCGTTGAGCTGCAGGAATCAGCCATCCATCGACATGATGGCATGTTAAATTCCCTTGTCGAGCAATTTAATAAGCTCGCAATTTCGCAAGCTGCCGTGGCTGCTGTCCCTCGACTCAGCGCCTCGGAACCTCTGTGTGTGCCCCCGGAGCGATTTTCTGATAACCCCTGGCAATGTCGAGGCTTCCTTACACAGTGCTTCTTGGTGTTTGAGCTACAGGCAGCCCGGGTTCCTACTGTGCGGACAAAGGTGGCTTATATGCTTTCATTGCTTTTGGGCCGGGCATTATTCTAGGTAATGCCAGTAGGTCAAATTTTTCGGTCAAGCCTTGAGTGACACATTTTATACCCCGCAGGGGAATAAAATTGCAGGACCTCGGTTATTGGAGGTATGCCAAGGCTCATGTTCCCTGGCCGATTAAATAGTGGACTTCAAGACGCTTGCCGCAGAATGTGGCTGGGGCGAGGAGGCTCTTCAAGCAATTTTTCATAAAGGCCTAGGAGAGAAATTAAAAGACGAACTAGTGGTCTGGGACCTCCCTTTGTCCTTGGCCGAGCTCTACACCGTAGTCGCCCGGTTAGATGCCCGAATGAGGCAACGCCAATGGGAACGCTCCGAATGCTTTTGGCACAAGACTACTGGGTTCAACAGGCCCGGTCACCACGACCAGAAAGCTCCATAGCTTCAGATGAGGAGCCCATGCAATTAGGCATAGCCCAGACTCCTGTAGCCAGGAACCCAAGAGGTCTTAAGCGGTCCAGGTCAGTGGGAAACATACAGGCCAGTCTTTTGATCAGGGAAGAAGGACAGGGTCAACATGTAAGCCCCGTCTCGGGTTTGTCTGTAAGAGCCACATTAGGCATAGCTAGGCACCCCCTCAAAGAGGTGGAGGTCTAGGTGGACTCTGGGTCAGCGACCAACTTTATAGATTTCCAACTCGTCAACCAGCTCGGACTTCACCCTCAGCGTTTGGAGGTTCCTTTGTCTATTGTGGCCATTGATGGACACCCACTGGGTGGTGGACTTATTCGGGAGAAAACCCCATTGACCACACTGACAATTGGGGATCACGTAGAAACCATTTCGTTTATTATCACGTGTTCCCCCAAAATGCAGGTAATTTTGGGGTACTCCGGGTTAGCCTTGCACAACCCGACTATAGACTGGTGCACAAGATCTATAGTTTCTTGGGCGCCCAGATGCACGAAGGCAAGCTTAATTCAACCATCAACCAGCCATCCTCCACCACATCTATCTGGACCATCGAGCATTGTATGGCACTCATTGGTGAACAAAACAGTCAATACAATACAAACAACAATACATGAACAGTCTTCGTGTATTGTGCTGCCCACTGGAGCTGTTTCTACTTGTGTGCAGTAGATAGAGAACCTCAACAGGATGTGAGGAACTGCGTTTCCTCACACTCGATCGGTACTGCCTCCCAGTCACGCCTCCCTGTATAGGACCCGGGACATTGAACTCGTGTGGTTAGCATACAGTTGCCGTGGCAACGTGGTGCGTCTGCGCTGCGTTCCTTCGCCGCCGTGCTAGTCACACACACCTGTTCCTGATCTGTAGTAACTCACCTGATCGTGATCACGTCATTATTCCCCTCGCTATATCTAGCTATAGTATCCTGATATCGAGGCCAGATTCTCACTTTGGGATTCACTATTCTTTTCCACTAGAAATGATTACACTCCATTGTTTCCGCGGTTCCGTTTCGCGTTCACGTTTCCGTGGCCGTTGGACATCCTAAGAGATCTGGACCCCGTGGTATCTGTTTTTGTGTTTCTCGGATCATTAAAGACTCTATGTTTGATCTGTACCTGCCTTGGTGTGTCTACGTAGTGTGCTTCGGCATTGTAAGTGTTCCTTAAAAACCCACAATCCCTAACAGAAGAATCTGTTCACATGGAACCACCAAACACACCATGTGTGGGCGCAGTTTAGCTACTGTTCTCTCGAAGGACGCTGCCATCAGTTCATCTGCACCCTGACTCCTAAATCCTAAGCCTGTACCCTCTGAACCGATGACGTCCACTGTCCTGATGACGTCCGCCGTCTGTTGGCGGCCGCTTTCTGTAAGACATGCGCCGAAAGCTGGTTCGGATCTCCTGCCTACCGCGCCATTGACGAAAAGGATCGGCGCCTCAGATCCAGGCCCATTCTGCTCTCCTGAGGTTGCCTGCATCCCTGATGACGTCAGCTGTCCTGACGACGCTCGTCCGCCGATTGCGCCCGCTCTCCTAAAGACGTGTGAGGAAAGCTGGTTTAGATTACCTAGTGATTACCTAGTTGTCATGCCGTTGACGAAAGGGCAAGCTCCATTCTTTTCTCCTGATGACGCCCGCTCTACTGATGACGTCCGCTCGCCTGAATGCGTCTGCTGTCGTGACGACGTCCACTGTCCTGACAACGTCCGCCCGTCTGTACCATGTCATGCCCAAACCATGTCGTGTCTCGTCCAAGCCAAACCCAGCATGTCCGGTCCAAGTCCAATCATGTTGTGTCCCGTATCTGTCCTGTCCTTATCGTGTCCCCTCCTGGTCATGTCTTATCCAGTCCCAGTCCTGTCCATGTCGTGTCCGGTACATGTCCTGTCCTTATCGTGTCCCCTCCTGTTCATGTCATATCCAGTCCCAGTCCTGTCCATGTCGTGTCCAGTCCATTCCTGTCCCGTTCATGTCCCGTCTCAGCCCTGTCTAGGTCGTGTTTGGTCATGCCCATGTCCGGTCCAAGTTCAACCATGTCAGGTCCCATCCTAGTCTAACCCTGTCATGTCCCATCCTACACTAACCCTGTCACATCCTTGTCCTAACCATGTCTAGTCTGGTCCTGTCCATGTCATAACCATGTCGTGTCCCAGCCCTGTCCATGTCGTGTTCAGTCATGTCCAAATCGTGTCTGGTCCAAGTTCAACCATGACATGTCCCAGTCCTGTCCATGTCGTGTTCAGTCCTGTCCAGGTCATGTCCAGTCTAACCATGTTGTGTCCTGTCCTTGTCCTGCCCATGTCATGTCCATGTCGTGTTCAGTCCTGTCCAAGTCATGTCCAGTCTAACACAGGATGGCTTACGCACAGCTACAAACCTTGGAAGGACCCGGCATCTTGTCGTTCGGGGGACGTTGGAGGCACCAGTAGCTTCAAAACCTTGTCTGCTGCTATGACAAGGAATTTTTGCAGCTGCTCTTTTAACCTGATGTAATTGCCTGTTGGAATGAGTCCTCAATTTTACTTTATCAGCACGCACACGTGTGTGCACTCAATCAGCTACATATTTCTTAATTGTGCGATGATCATGATGAAGTGTCTTGGCAATGTTGATTGTATACCTAAACACTCCACAATTTGTTGCTTATCAGCAGCCAATACATCCTTTGTCTTTTCCATTTTGGCTGAAAATGTAGACTGCTTAATAATGTGAGACAACCTTCTTAAGTAGTCTTGCCTTTAATTAATAAATCAAATTTTCTACATAGATTTTCTAACAAAAAAACTAACTACAAGGAAGTGGCAGACTCGCGGAGAGTGAGGACGACTATCTTCTGTACAGATCCTCAGTCCATACATTTGCCCACTGCCCATGTGTCCAATATCAAGTTGAATTGTTTCATAAGTTTTCTATCCCATTACTCCAAATCCCAACAGTTAAAATATCTGAAACTCATTGGAGTAATAAAACAAATACTGCTGTTTAATATGTGAATGGTGTAGTTTGATAACAATTTGATTTGATTGTTTTATAGGGCTTTGAATTTTGTTGTGCACGATACCGAATTGACACCAATCCTAACTTTGCTGTCCCATTACTCCAAATTCCTACAATAAACTTTCCTGAAATTCACATCAAGTATTGTTGTTACGTGCAAGTGGGGTTTTCGGTTTGTTTCATGGTGTGCTCTCTCCCTCCCTCCCTCTCTCTATTTGCTGTAGGTACATCCAATGGCCAATCAGCCATCCTCCACTTAAGACACATTAGGTAAGCTGGTGGGTTATATTTTTGTTAGCATTCCATATCGGTTATAGCTCTTTTGTATATATAATTTGACCATCTGTTAGTGTAAAAATACCATCTGTTTGTGTGTACACTACTCTTGTATATATTTGTTTGTTGTTGTAAATATTAAGTTAGTGTTGAAGGAAATACGGAGTGTATTAAATGTCACACTCTATTTGGGTCTCTTATTAATCTTTCTAGCTCCAACGACTTTCACCATTCCACCTTTCTCTGACTGTTCTTAACGGGTTTAATACATTAATTTAACACTTCTCAATTGTTAGCATTCCAGAAAATATCCTCCTAGACGGTAGCCAGTTTTAGGAACGTAACAACTGTTCTGAGATATATTGGTGTAGTTTGATCATTTAAAGGTATTATATTACAGGGCTTTGAAATCTGTAAAACTATTAACTAAGCTTAATAACCATGTTACTAACGAAACTTAATAACCTTCCCCCATAATAATGTTTTACTTTTATAACTTCCCCTCTCGCCTTTTGCATTGGCAGCCTGTTAAACACGGTATTAGCGTGCTCTAGAACTCGTACTGCTGATGGCGCTACTACTGATTTTTACAGTGCAAATGCTGTGACTTCAGAAGCATGCACACGATGTGACCAAATATGAGGAATTCTTTTATAATTTAGGATTCTGTCGTCAGTCTTGTATTTTGCGGAAAAGCAATCAACAGAAATGTTTATATGTGTAATATTTTCAGACACATTTACATTCCCTTAAAGTCACTTACAGAGTGTGTGCGCTCACATTATGGATAAAAGCTATAACACATAAACAATTATGACACACAATACTTTCATTTTAAATGTAATGTGTGCAGTATTTATTTTTTTATTTATATACAGTAGTTATATTTGTATATAAGATGCTGCTGTAGTTGATCAAAGTTGTTCAAATCAAGTTGTTCAATCAAAATGTTGCTTAATCTGATTTTCAGCGAGACCAACATGTCGCTTTTGTCCAAGCCAAGCATGAATTAGAATCATAATAATTGTGAATGTGAATCAAATACACCAAAGATCAGACATGTATCTCCTGTTGTTGTCATAGACTTTGTTACAACCCTTAGGTCATAATTTCAATATTTTTAAGTCGTAATAATGATAGCCTTGTGTCGTAATAACGATATCATTATGTTGTAATAACGACAAACTGATGTTTTTGCACTGTGGCAGTAACAAGTGTGGCAGAATCATGAAAATATGAGGAAAACCAATTTTTTAATGGATTTTAAAACACATCTGTTTCTGGCAACGCTAGTTGGTGCTTTATTTTTTCCAGTAACGTTGAACCTGGACCCTAAAGCACCTCCTATAGCATGGGAGTGACACATTAACACGAATAACTAAATACTTTTGACACATGGCGGAAAATCAGTGCCAAAACTTACAAGCAAATCACGTTCTGTTTGTTTGGAACGCTGGTTTAATATTTGCAAAATCAAGTTTTGTTAGTTTGCGAATTGTATTATATTTACAGATTTCGTTTTATTTGTTTGCAACACCGGTTTAATATTTGCAAAACGCATTCCGTTTTTTGGCCAGTTGTATCATATTTACAGTCAGTTTTGGCACCAAATTAACTCCATAGCATGCGCCCGCGGACTGAAGAAACACTAATGGCCGGCAGATGGCAATAAAGCTGATGGCACTAAAGCTTCAGCCTTCTTGCTTGGGCTAAGTGGGCGAGATTCGGAGTATAACTGAGCACTGTATGCGACGTGTGCTTTCCGGTTTATCTGTTTAAGTCTGCGGTAGTGAAACCATGGTGCTGCTAGAAAACGATGCGGTAAGAAAACATTATATAACTTTTAAATATGTTTTTGTTTATATAATGTTTGTATTTCGTTTTAATCCACAGACGTACAGCATTAATTCGAATATAAGTGAGGCTAAGCTAAACTAGCATGTTACATGGATAGTGGCGAGTCGCAAACGCTTGACATGAAAACGGCTAACGTGGCTTGATGTAGCGTAATGATGTAAGCTGTTTTCTTGAATTCAATGTGCGCACAAAAAGCCTAACGCAAAGTGGTTTACTTTTATGTTTGGGTACGCATTCATCATTGTAGTGTTAGATATCACTAAAGAAGAGTAATTGATGATCGATGTTTGTTTTTGCTTTTGTAATAGCCGCGTTAAACTGTTTACACTTTAGGTACATATAACCAGGGCGGGACTGGGAGAAAAAAAAGGCCCTGGCATTTCGAGTATGTGGCGTTACAGAGAAGTGTGACGTGGTAATTTAATTTAACTAATTCAAAAACTACTGGTTAGAGTCTTGGATTCAGTCTTGGCATTATTATACCACAATCGCAAATAATATTCTTACCGTGTTATATCCAACTCACTGAATACCAAAATATCGCCAAAATACCAAATAGATACCCCCAAAAATTGCCATGACAATCATCATATTAAATACAATAAGTTTAGTGCTGATTGCTAGATCAACCATTTTTCTCGGCTCTGGTAGGACAATTGATTTAAGAAAATATATTTTAAAAATCATCTAATATGTAATTTCTGATTTTTTTTCTGATATAACCGCTCAATTCAAATTCTTCAGGGTAAATGTGCTCTCTCTAATCATCTATTACATGTATTTGTATCAGGCTTCAAACAGGGATTTTAAGAAATAGTGGCATTGCAAAAATTCATAAAAGCATTTGAAACGGTTTTACTCTTATAAAAGTAATATTAGCAAAAAGTATGCCCATGCTGAATATTTTTTTACACTTTAGTCTTGCTTAAAATGCTAATCTTTTACTTATCAATTATTAATTAAAAAATTGTTTCAAAGGGCTTTTTAAAACATGTTGAACTACAGCATAAAGACTACAAATTTAAACTACTATATAATCTCAGTCTTGACGGTTTGTTATTTTATGAAAATAAGTGGGTCGTGGCTGCCAGATTTTGGAAACTATTTATGGAAATAACAATTAATATTTATACTAATCAATCGCCATTGCTGATCGTTCTTATGTAACAGAGCTAATGTTACCACCATCATCTCAAAGTCTGTGTTATCTTAACGTTATTACCTGCTTATGTACTACACTTTCCAGCTTAGTCTCGGTTTCTCTGTCACAAACCTGCATCTCTGGCTGCTGCTGTTTTCCTTTACAGAGGATGCGCAACGAAAATATCTTTTTTTTTTCACAGTTTGTAGCTTCTACAGTGAGATTATTTCCTTTCTTTGCTCGTAATTTCTCCGAATCCTCTTTCTGCCTTTTCTGTTGCTCTGTATTGCCTCTCCCTTTACTTACTTGCTGAACATAGAGGGAGTTACAGCGGCCCATGCACAGAAACGGTGGGGCTGCTTTTATGCTATATCCTGATCGTTTCAGTCCACCGTCTACATTGAAGACGGTTCAATGTGCCGCCCTCTCTAACTTGTGGGACGCTCTCTTAGGAGAAAACGACCCCTGAGGACTGTGGGCCAGATTATTAGCCCAGCTCTGGTTTCTGTTTATCATTCCTTACTAAAGTACAAGTGCGCATGTTTGCATAAAGGACATGTTCCAACCAGCATTCTGGAAAGGAAAAAAAAACATTCCCGACCAATATTTAGGCTTTTAAGGCGCAAAACTAGTCATTTCACTCGTAAAATAGATTGGGTGTTGTGATTTTTATGATCTAAGCACTGTAATTATACACACAGTATTTGATCATGCCGGTTGTATTATAACCTGTTCACTGAACTGAATTTAAAATGCCCCCCCCCCTTTATAAATTACATTTACTTATTTGCTTGGAAATAAATTTACTTTATTTGTACTTGAGTAAAATGGTGACATTGTGGCTAAGTGGCTAGCCTTACAGCAATAAGGTTCTGTGTTTTATTTTCAGATCCAGGTATTCTTCACTTTCGAAATTTTATGTTTTTTAATATCCTTGGTATTTATAGGCCTAATTAATTTTAATTGTTGTTTAAACCTAATAAAATGCACAACAAAACATGTTTATATGACATTCTAATCTCTTTTTTGTGTAAATTAGTATTAGTTGTATTTTAAGTATAGTTATTCCCAGTATTTGTTTACTGTGCCCCAGGCCAAAGCAAAGAAGTGCACACAGTCCAGGAGAACTGGGACACTTCTGGGGCGGGTATTTCACCTCAAGCAGCAGTCCAGTTCATTTCGAAATATGGTTTATTGGCCAAATGTGTGAATGCACATAAGAAATTTACTCTAAGCAAATAATGTTCATGAACAATAAACTTGTATAAACATATATAGAAACTATTAGACTATATATAAAGGAAGTTGGATATGTGATATCGTATTTACCATGACCGTTGTATATCTGCACATACAGCATTTATCTTGTGCTTCAATCGTGTTGTCATTTACAGTATCTGGAAAAGCACGTTGCTGGTCAACATTGTCACTAGCATCATCGTCAAAACCAGTAAAATAAATATCAGAATAATCATCTAAAATAGTTTGCAAAACCTACTTGTAAGCTTACGCTTTGCTGTGTTCATCACTAATCACGTTTTCTATCATGTAAACAAACAACAAATCATGCTAGATGTGTGCAAAAAAAATCCGATCATAAATAACCCACAGAGCGAAGCTGATTGTGTCGGTTAATTCTGACAGCAATCAGCATGATTGCTATTTCGACATACGGCAGTTAAGCGGTTAAACTTTGGCATACACACATTTGTGCAGTTTAATGTTACTGTTGCCAACTCCTCAGTAAGAAAAGTCGATATTGGCTGTTCTAAATGTTGCTACCGTGTTTCCCCGATAATAAGACCCCCCCCCGATTTTAAGACGTACCGGGGGTTTCAGGGGGGTCCGCTAATATAAGCCGTACCCCGAAAGTAAGACATATGTCTTATTTTCACGGGGGGGGGGGGGGGGGCGGTG
>JAOUQU010301996.1:0-13002 GCA_028566735.1 Ammoglanis amapaensis
CATTTCTAGCATGCATTAATACTTTTGCGAATTGTTCGGTTCAATAGCGGATTCACCCGCGCTCGGTATTGTGGTGCAAATCATTATCAGTTAAAGAATCTCTCTTCAGGCGCATCCACTTTATTGCGATCTGCGGCAGCCCGGCATTAAAGGTAAAACTTCTCAAATGTGGATCCCGGTCAAAATGGTATTTTTAGTCGATTAGTTGGAGTAAATGACGACCACGGGTCGACCAACAAAATCCTTGGTCGTGGACAGCCATAATTCTCAAACACCAGGGGTGCTGTATACTTTATTTGTCACTGGTGCAATAAATCTGGTTGTCAGCGTCAAGGTTTTTCAGCTAAATTGGGCTTCATAAAAAATTATTTTGCATGGTTTGTACATACCTCAGACATACTAGGGCATTTTAATTTTGTAAAAAATATTCTGCGTTGTACACCCAGTATTGTTCATTACATTGTATCATAGGTTGATTTTATCATTACATCCCTGAAGATTATAATACAAGAATCAATTTGAGTGTGGCATGGTAGCTAAGTGCGTAGCACTGTTGTCTCACAGCACGAAGGTCCTGGGTTCCATACTGTGTGAAACTTGCATTTTTTTGTGTGCGTGGATTTACTCCAGGCATTCCGGTTTCCTCCCAGTGTCCAAGTGAGGTCGATTAAAGATGCAAAATTTTATGACAGTGACTTTGACTTTAAACTTGTGAACTGATGAGCCTTGTGTAATGGAGAATCATTTCCTGTTATGAAAGAGTGTACACCAATAGTGTAAAAAATGATTGTAAAATCCTAAATTAACAAAGCAAAGCAAAAACCTAAATAAGCAAACCCCTCATTAAAGAAATCCAAGTTAAACATTAAATTGGCCATGAAAAGCTGCCAATAGCTGTAATTCAGATGTAAAATGAAAAGCAGCTCACATGCACACTCCTTCTCGTACAATCCACACACCCTCCCATCAATCTGTATCAGATCTGTCTAGACAGAGAGGAGACAGACATACAGATGGATGAGCAGACAGACATATCGATGTACAGAGTTTGATATTTGCAGATCAGGATGCTCTGTACTGTTCCCACCCTGTCTAAGAGAAACGACTTGTCCTGAAGCAATCTGCTTTAGTTTTTAGATAATTGTGCTATAGCAGCTTACAGCTGTTCACTTGAGCTACACAGCTATTAAATCGCAGCAATGGCAATCACATTATAGACACTATTCATACATAGAAGGATACTTATTAGGATATGTTCGTAATCGAGCATTCTACTGAAATGTTTGTTGAGTAATCGAATAAAACAAGGGCTAGAACATTTAAACATTCATGATTGGTTTCTACATATTTAGGAGAACAAAGACAGACTGGCGCTAGTCCTTTTTTGCAGATTAAATAAACCTGGTTTTTAGTTAAGCTAACCTTAAACGTAAACTTATGACCATCCTAATAAACTAAGCACACCTTCAGGGGCCAAAACTGTGCACGTGCACAGTTTAAGCACTGTTTTAGTGCATCTGCGAAACAACAAAACTGAAAAGTACCCGGATGGTTAACTTCAAACGGCTAAAACATACTGTATAAAATGATTGGATACTTGGACCAAATGGACTCCATTTTTTACTACATAATGAAGTACAGAGAGCAAATGTTAGTCCACCTCTTCCATGAGTGTATAGTGTTCCCATTTGAGACAGCACATTCCTGTGGAAGTGTGCACTAAGAAGTAACTGCTTATTGTAATTGTTATTTTTGGTTGTAATTATTGTTCCATGTCTATTCCAACTTCCTGCTTCCTCCTCCTGCTTCCTATCGTGTCGATAATCACGGTAGGCTACTTTAAAAGTACAGTCCATGTGAAATACCATGCTTTAAGCCTGACAATTGAATAAACAAAAATAAAAACAGAATAAATCCTTGCTTCATTTTTTTGTAATTGAATAAGTTGAGCAATCGTTTAAGCCCTAATACATTCAGATTGAAGGAAATGTATGATTAGGATAACCATATTTTTTGGACTATAAATTGGACTTAAAGCCTTTAATTTCCCAAAATATTGACAGTGTGCCTTATCTGGTGCGTCTTATGTATGAACTCTGGTTGTGCTTACTGACCTCCAAACAGATTTTATGTAGTGTAATGATTTTATGTGGTACACAGCGGTAATCTGTCATAATGTTTTAGTATGACTTTGCTAAGATAGGAAGCTGCACCACTTCATGGATTATTGGAGCATTACAGCTTCTGTAGTCAGCAGCTTGGCAGTATTTTATGTGTCACGTCTGCTACTTGTATAGTTCATGACTCGGTTTCGCCTTGTCTCACTAATAAACTTACTCTACAGCAGCACCACAACTCCCAGAATGCACCTCGTCTGATCATCTGTTTGAGCTCCACCAATCTCGTCTCAGTCTTGTGCTCGTCATCTCTGGAGTTCTAACTTACTGCTTAGAGTTGTTTGTAATTTACTGTATTTAAAAACTTTTTTGTTTGTATTGCTGCTGTTCTGTCAGCAATTTACAGAGCATTCTAGATCTTCTGCTTCTATGTACAACCGTTTTTGACTTCGTTTTTAATCCTACCTGCTTGCTTTGTTTATTGTGTGGATATTCTGGTCTTTGGACTTATTCTCTGTTACTCTTTTGTCTCTCGTTTTTGCCTTTCATATTAAAGCCGGTTTTTGTTTTATCTGCAAGAGTCTGATCTCAAATTTAAAATAGTGTTCAGAATACTAGACATTTGTAATTAAGAGCATGTAAACTGCAAACTGTTCAATCTTATTAGTAGTTACAAGCACAGTGGCTCAGAGGTTAGCACTGCCACCCCACAGACCCCACGGTCCAGAGTTCGATTCCTGGGTATGGCAGTTTGAGGCTTTCTGTGTGGAGTTTGAATCTTCTCCCTGTGTTTGTGCAGGTTTTCTTCTGCTATGCTGTTTTTTTTCCTCACAATCCAAAAACATGCAGTCAGCCTAATTGGCAATACTTAAATGGTCCTGTGTGAGTCTGTTTTAGTGTCTTTGTACCCTGAAACAGACTGATGACCTGTTCAGGTGTTTAGTGTATTTGCCCAGTCTGTGTTCCGCTGTGACCCTAAAGGATAAAGCAGTGATAAAACTAAATAATTGTTTACAAAGATGTATGAACTTTTGCAGTTAAATATTTATAAATAATTTAATAAAGAAATTGCTAGTCTTTTTTAAGCATCTCTATTCTCAAGTCGAAACCTCCAACAAGCTTGATTTGATTATATATTTGTTAGTTTTAAATGCATAAATTATACAATATAGTCAGCATTCACATTTAGTTGTAAATACTAGAACTAATAGAATACTTCAAGTGAAGCATTTACCATGAAGCATCTCATTTCCTTTTTCCCTTTCCTAATTCATTTATTTTAATGCGCACTCATGCTGATGATGCTTATGAATTATCTACACAAATCTCTCACTGTAATTTTCTAAAAACATAAATTATGTCTATATTTTCTTCAATTAAACCATTTTCATGTAAGGTTTTTTCTTCCGCTTTTTAACAGCAGTGGGACACTCCTAAAAGTAATTTGGGTCAGGTTAAATATATAGAAATTTATTTATTTATGTATTAGGATTTTTAACATCAATAAGTTTAATTAGTTATAATTAGTTTTTCTTGACAAATACCGGGTATTTATTTTTTTAATATTGTATATTCAGTTCCACCTGACTTGCTTCAGTTTAGGACTGAGAGAGGAATCGGGAGCACCCAGAGTAAACCCACATAGACATGGAGAGAATATGCGCACTCCGCAAAGAGAGGACCTGGTTCAAAACTCTGATGCTGTAAAATGGATCAGCACCAAAGTACCTTCAGGGTGTAATAAAACCTTGCTTAGTACCACGAGACCTCAGAGCCTCTAACCTCACTCAATTTCATCTGGCTAATTTATTAAAAAAGACAAGATTTACTCAAGAACTTTCCGATTTTGTATTCTAAACTGTTGAATGCTGAAAATATAAATATCAGCTGTAAATGGACAAAAGAAAATAAGTAGGGTATAAAAACAATTGATAACATTGAGTAATATAGGTGATTTTAAGACATGTGCTTTCACAATGCACAATGCAGCCACATTTTATTCTATTTATTTATGTTTATTCTAAATAGTCAGTCGGCTGGACGTCAATGTTTCCTCTAAGATTTGAGCCCGCGTGAATAACTTTCCACGATCAATCAGTATTTTTCTCATCAATAAACGTTTAGAACGAGATGTACCAAAACATTTCAGCCATCTGTGTGGAATAATGAAAACACCTCACTCAGGCGCTTCATTTATTTCACAGCTACAATTTCCAGGAAGTTTTTTAACATCAAAATAGAACAAAATCAAACATCCTTAACAAACTAATTGGATGCCCAAGGTGTGTAGTAACATGCAAATATTGGAAGGAAGATTTTAAACGTCGAAACGTTGAATTAACCATAACTATCAACTTTTTGAACATTATATTCCAAAAACAACTGATCAAATACACATTTGGTATATAGTAAGCTACTATAACATTCCCAGAATTTTTGAACCTGGCCATCCCCTTTTTGAACGTAATATTAGTAGAACGTAGAAGAACAATCAAGCAATGGTACTTATGTTATGGTTGGAAGCTACTTAACTATAATAACTTCCACAATTTTCGAGAGTTAGTACTCTCTTACAGCCTGTAGGTTTTAGGGAATAATGGAAAGATGTGCCCATTCAGAATAAATGGCTTTTGTGAGATTAGGCACTAATGTTGGATAAGGGGGTCGGATATCTTGGGTGGTCGGTGACACTCAGTTTAAGGCACCGTGTCACTCGAGGAGTTCCTTCTTTCAAGCATATTACACAATGTCTTTGTAAACCGGGCTTAGTTCATACAGATTGCTTTCCAAAGAGTTTGGAAGAATATAATTTCATAAAATTTGTATCGCTGCTAACAATAGAGGAAATATGTCAGCACATCAGTTAAGATAGGTGGCCATATAGTTTTGCATTGCAAATTTAGTTTTTAAATAACTGAAATATTTACAGTAAGTTTTAGTCAGTTGAACATGTAGTTTCTTAAATTCTTAAATCCTAATATGTTTATACGATGTATATGATCGATTGGCCAAACATACAAGTCAACTATAATGTATTTCTATATATTTGTTTGATTGTGTATGTTTTTTCAGTATTTTTGGTGGTTGGGCTGGGTGTGTTATTCTAATGGAGAAGATCTATGTAGTCAGCATGTTAAACAATAGAGGTTTCGGGTGCAGTGCTGCACACCAGTATTTTGCACTTTACTACATGAATGTTACTATTTATAGCACTGCCTGCACGCTTGCTTTTCTGCTGGTGATACAAATATCTCCAACTTTATCGAGTACTCTGCTGCCACTCCCAGAAATACATACACGATATGGGCAAAGGCCATGAGCTTGTTAGACATCTACTTATTTATAAGCTCAATAAATTACTGAACTAATATTTGGTTCTGCCTTGCTAATAACTCAGCAAACAAGTAAACAAGGCTTCAGAAAAGCCAATTAAACACATTTTAGACATCTCATTCAATAATTTTGCGGGTAAATATTGCTTTGGCCTTCAAACAAACTGCTGTCACTAGTCTTAGTGTTTCTAGGAAGATTATTGGTAATGAGGTAAGAGTATTTGTGAGGTTAGGTGTTAATGTTAGACAGAAAGCTTTGGTGTGATGTTTGTTCTGGTGTTCAGTAGCTTTTCTGTAGAGGGACTTTTTTGTTCCTCAAATCTGAAGCAGAGAATCATATTTCTCAGATCGTTGACAGTACCACTAGATTATGGGCTATGGACACAGGACTAGTAAAGGTGCAAAGCAAGAACCTTAACTCCCAATTACTTACTGTATATAATACCTTTAAAAAGTCACTTTGGATAAATTCATTCGATTAATACTGCAAATGTAAATGCTGAATATGAATAAACTATATTGTCTGTCAATACTTAATACAGTAACTAGCATAGAAAGTTGTGGGTGGTACATTCAGTGTACAGATTCCAGTTATTTGTCTCGTGTGGCTTATTCAAATACTACCATACCGTAAATACTTTAGGGTCAATAGCAGACATGACTAGCAATGTCTAAGGGAGGGTCGGAAAGCCAAAGTCATCACCATATCTAGTCTTTTAGGTGCTAACGGAATGAAAGTTCTTTTTCTGGTTTACTCTAAAATATCTCATTATTGTTTGGGTTATAGGTAGCACTTAATTTAGCACATACTTTTACTAGATATTTTTATTTTTTTAAACCTTTAAATCTATTATTTGTAACAATGTTTGAAACGAGCTTTTCTGAGATTCTATATCTCTGGAGTGTTTAAAGGATTGTAAATATTTTAATGCTCTTAAAATCTTGTGAACCCGTATGTGAACCCGTTTAATTGCTACTGTATAAACCGTGCTATACAAATAAACTTGCCTTGTCTAGTTCTTGTGTATCTTAAGGCATTTAATTCGCTTTATTTCGCTTTGTGCCCAGACAATACAGGTCATACTGATCTGAACTTTACCTGGTGCTCATTTAGTGTGTGGCCAATTTAATGTGAAGGGAAAATTATGCAAAGGATGATGTGTGCGTGTGTGTGTATATATATTGATTTGTGTAAAACTAAAGCAGCAGTAAAATAGATTAATGCATTGTATGCAGTGTATAGTGTAAATGTAACTGAACACTAATGATTGGTATTGTAAACAGTTCTGACTGAAGTGTGAAGCTTGTAGTTCTTCTGTAATAGTTTCAGTTTGGCCGGACAGACATGGAGCCAGATAACTCAGCAATAGACTCTCTGTCTCAACAGGTCTAGTTCATTTTTAATGTAGACCTTCACAACCCATGTACATGAGAACCCACTCCTGCTGTTGCTTTGTACTAGAATGACACTTGTTTACAAAAGATCAGTGAACATATTTAAGTTTTGTTGACCTAATCCACGATTTTAATTTGGCATAACACACTAAATCAACAACAACAGGATTTTGACTTGATAATAATGATTACACTGAAGTCACTGAAGGGAAATGTTTCTATTTAACACAATTTTACAATGTTGTAGAGTTTGGTAATTTTTTTGATTAATCATACATGTCAGACTGTTAACCATAAACAAACAAGCTAATAGCATTTTACCACCTAGTTTCTTCCTGCCTTGTGTATGAACATGAAGAATGGTCAATAGAACAGAACCACTGTAAGCTGAACCGGTTTAGCATTTACACTGTAAATTTTAAACAAACTTGTTCAGGAACTTGTTTCAAGAGCTAACTAACCATTTAGTGAAACACTTTTACACTCATTAGTGAACACGCACCAGTGGGCAGTAGTGAGCACACATGCCCATCACAGTGGGCAAACCTTAGCTATGACGCCTCAAGAGCACTTTAGTCAAGGCTTGCCAGCGATGGGAAATGAACCGGCAACCATCTAATTACAAGCCCAGTTCTCCAACCACCAGGCCACAGCAGCTCCCTAATTGTATGTACTGGTGTGGATATTCATTGCATGGCTTTGGACATGTCAAGCATGCCTGTTATTGGTAGTGAGCTAAAATACTATACTTTCCCACCACCGTATTACAAAGACAATGGGTGATAAGACAAATTATCTTACTTCTATGTAGCTAAGGTCAGTGTGGCTGCATATAAAATTTTGCATTGTCAATAAGCACTTGAGTTGGCATTAACTGCACAGGTTTGTCTAACATGTGATGATTCATGTTATCCAGTGATTTCACTCATGTTATCAGTGATAGCACACTGTGACATCACTAACTCTCTCTTTCTTCAAGTGTCCCAATTGTTATGGTCTAATTTATATTTGACGGGACAGTTTGTATATGTAGTAAAGCTCAGAGTTGTCATTTAAATAGTGTTTTTCTATTTTGACACAGGACGATAATGATGGGATTCCCTGGTCGGAGGAGCGAGTGGTCCGCCGAGTGCTCTACCTCTCGCTCAAAGAGTTCAAGAGAGCACAAAAGGGAAAATCAGACAATAGCACAGGATTAATAAAGCGTAAGTATTCATTTATGTTCTTTATTAACAGTAACATATTAAAATAACCTAGGTCAGCTTTTTCACCCACGCTATTGCATTAGCAGATGTGGCGAATTCAAACATAGTTTGAACTATGCAATTGTCAGTGACAAACATCGTCAACAAATTAGATTGTGGAAGTGTCCATAGATAGTCTAGGAACTTTGAAATATGATCTAAATTGTGTGGATTCTTGACCTTTAGCTTGTAGGACCTTCGTTATAAATGAGTTGGTAAAAAATATATATTTTATTTCAGAGTTCAGGCATTGGTGTTGGATAAAAAGCATCGAGTCTGGTACAGTAACAGGGCTGCTATAGAATGGACTAATTGCAATACCTTGTCTAAAATCTGCAACAGATCCACAGCCAGTAACAGAATAAGTGAGGAGGAAAAAAAGAGTATTACAGTTACATTAAAAAACATTGACTTGGTTGGCGGCACGGTGACCAAGTGGTTAGCATGCGTTACCTCTTATCACGGTCCTTTGGTTGATCCCCCGCTGGGACAGTCTAGATTCTTTTTTGTGTGGACTGCATGCTCTTTCAGTGTTTGCATGTTTAATACGTATGCTCCAGTTTCCTCCCAACCTGCAAGTGAAGTTAATTGGTAACTGACTGTGCTTAATAGAAAACTGTGATAGAACTGTGATTAAAAAAAACACTTTCTGTCGTGGATGTAACCAACATGTAAAAGCATGATGTGTAAAATCATTTAAAACAATAATAGGCAAGGCAAGTTTATTTGTATAAGACCTTTCAAAGTGCTTCACATCAGAAAAAAAACATTTAAAAGCATTAAAACATGTAAAATCCTTTAAACATTCAGGAGATCTAGAACCTCAGAAAGGATCGTTTAAACCACAGTTACAAATAAAACAACATGACCTTATAATGAGCGATAAAAGCTTTAAAGGGTAAAAACTATTACAAAACACATGATAAAAGTACGTGCAAAATTCAAAGCTACATTATAAACAGCAAGAGAAGAAGAATGTTTTTTTACCCTTATCCTAAATAGTTCTATATTAAAAAAAAACATTCTGGCAAGGGTTGTGGCAGGTATTTCAGGGTAGGCGTATGCCTAACTGAGTGTAATCAAAAAAGGAGAGTTGGATTGCCTAGTACGAATACTTTAGGTTCACGTTGAAATGAAATGCTTTTGTCATTACACATATACAGATGTACAGTACAACGAAATGTCTTTCTTTGCATATCCCAACTTGTTTGGAAGTCAGCACAGGGTAAGCCATCGTTCTGGAGCAGAGTTAAGGGTCTTTGTCAAGGACCCAACAGTGGCTGTGTAGCAAAACCTGGATTTGAACCCCCAATCTTTGGGCCTATAGCATTGAATTACCGCTGTGTATGGAAGGTCCCATACAAATAAACTTGCCTTGCCTATTATTGTTTTAAATGATTTTAACATGTTGGTTACATCCACCACAGAAAGTTATTTATCGCACAAGTTTTCTAAATAGCCACAAGCTCTACCCACTAGGCTACGCTGTCCCTATAACTTCTAGAGTGGATGGTGCTGCCAAAGCCTAGTGTGGTTCAGTAACATGGATCCTGCTCTAGAACCTGATTAGCTGTTTGAGAAGAACAGATCAAACAGCTACACCTTTTCAACCTCTCCATTAAATTGAGTTAAGTTGCTTCGTGCTTTTTTTCATCTACATACATTTTTAGACTTTGTCTTTCCAATCCCTTAGCTAGTTGTGTGTGCTATATGAGGTATTTGTGATCAGAAAGCTGTTTGTATGATTTCAAAGTCAACACAACTGAAGTGCCCTTGAGTGAGACCTTAAGCCTTAACTGTTCAGTGTGCACAGTGCTGCCTCCTAGTGTGTGTTCACTAGTTTGTGGAAATATGTGTTTAACTGCATGGGTTGGGTTATAAATGTTAAGTGTGTAAAAAGTTCACGGTGGTGTAGAAGTATTCTAAAATTTACAAAAGCATGCTGGTTTTTAATGCTTATACTTTCCTGAGAGACTTACTTTTACATTTATTTGATCGTGTTTTGACGTTACTATTTGTGTTGTTTTACAGTGAACTGAATTGGTTTCAGTACTGAATGTTGTCGTTAGGTCAAAATGTTAAACCATTTGAAATTCAAGAGTCTGCTGAGCAATGCACTTAGCAATATCTTTATTACATTAAAATGTTTTTTAAGCACTTACATTGTCTGTCCAAACCATTTTTAAAAAGTTGAGTATTTGAAAGGTGGCCCTGAAGTTACCGTGGCTGCTGTATGACTCCAGGATCTTAGATACCTGATCATTGATTCCAGCCACTGAAAGCATTTCCATAGATTTTTGTATCAGGTTTACAAGCACTTTGATAATTTGATTTTAGGGAACAATAGTTATAGAGTACTGTTCCACCTTGAGCTACTCAGTAATCAGTTTACGAAGTGACCAACCATGTAACTGCTTAGTTACCTGGAAATGCTACTGTCTCCGATTGTGGTGACAGTGCAGTTGTTGTTTTTTACTGTAGCGTTTCTGAGGTTGTGTTTTGCATAAAAGATTTAACCTTTGAAGCAGACACTTTTTCATAAATCCAAATTTGACGTGTTTGTTGCCTGTTGGTTAGAGAACTGGGTTTGTGACTAAAAGGATGCTGGTTTTGTAACAGAGAGCTGATTCCTGGGCGTCATGGCTAGTGTTACCCACTGCTCTGGGCACATGTGCTCACTGCATGGATTGGTGATTAGAAGGCATGAGCTGTGCATACTGATAAAGGTCAGCATGATTTATCTCTACTGATTAATGGTTATTCTATCTTAAGGTATGTGTTAAGGAACTGAACTAGTTATTGAAAGATTGATGCTTTAAGCCAAACCTCAGCTGGTTGGTACTGTTTGACCCATCTACATGGCATTTGACCTTCAGTTGCATACATGGTATAAAGTCACAGTTGTAATTTACTCTGGATTAAAGTTGTTGCTTAATTTTATTAGCGATATGAGTAGATAGGGGTTTTGAAATTCTTCATACCAACTTCCGATTACTGGCGGGTTTGTTGGTTGAAACGTTACTTGAAGTATGTAGAGGCCAACGTACTTGTAACATATTGCTGCTACACAGCAAATTATAAACAAGGCAGGATCTTGTAATATAAAGAAAGTGTTGAATCAACATGTAAGACAATCACTGGTAACACTTCTTTGATGTTTTGTGTATTCGATTCCCTTGGCTAAGAAATTAACCTATATTTATTACTGTACTTTCAGCATTTAGCAGACACTTTTATCCAAAGGGACTTACAATAATACTGGAACATCATTTTGAGCATTGACATTGCTGCAAAGGAGCTGAGAACTTTTATTGGCAAGTTTACAAACCTCAGCTACTTATAACTTACATAACATAATATTAAATACTAAACAATCCCAATTAATGATTCTTCATTCATCTTTTTTTTCCCCAATAAGGATGAACCCTGTTGAGTCTGGTTTCTCTCAAGGTTTCTTCCTGTAATTTTTTCAGGGAGTTTTTCTTTGCCGCAGTCGCCCTCGGCTTGCTCAACAGGGGGTTCTGTTCGTCCTGTATTTTGTAAAGTTGCTTTGAGACAATGTCTATTGGAAGCGCTATAGAAATAAAGTTGACCTGAACTAAACACCTTAAACTTTGTACTGCGACACTGAATACTAAAATGATATTGATACTTTTTTTTTTCCTTTTTTTTTCTTAAACCTGCTCCTGGTCAGATTATTACATGCGCTCGTATGGTCTGCGTCTGTTGTTTGATGAAGGTTGATGATCGGTGAAAGATGTAGCTGAGATTATCTGCAATTCATTGGCATGACAATACTGTATTATCAAGTTAGGATCACTGACAAAAGGATGTGATGTCATTCTTTAATTAGCTACATTAACTACTGACATGAGTATTAATTGATAAGTTGGGGCATTTTTTTGATAAAATTCACAATGGCACCCAGAAGTTTTTTTGTAATCATAAATGGCTTTTTTTGTTTTGTTTGGACGACAACACAACACAAATTTGAGTCGTATCATCTGACACATTTCTTGAAATGGACTTTCTACCTTGATAAGATTGCGAGGGATAATTACATTTTTTATGTAATGTTAATTTAATTCATATTTCATCTCGCCTGTAGCAAGGAGCTGTGCAAGTACTTTTTACATGCAAGTACGTTTATTTCAGCTTTTCATCTGTACCGCATTGATTATGGAGAAAAGGAAATTGCAAAGAATTGTCGGAGAATGTAAGCAGCATAAATGATCTCAAGGCTGAATGTCCTTCATCTTCAGAGAACTTAATGTTCCTGTCTCCATCGCACTCCAGCTGATTTCCCTGGGTACAGAAGCACTTTTCAAGTAGCAGATAGAAAAAAACTTTAAAATAGGGTGATATGAATAAAAACTCATAGCTCAATATTCTTTAGGGAAGTGACGCAAGACTAGACGATGGAAACCTAAATAGTATATAATATTAAAGTATCATTATCAGTTGTAGTCAATTGATCATACTGGAATCTAGCTATACTAATTAAGCTGTATATCAAAGTTATTATTTAAAATATGAATAAACGTAAGGCAAGTTCACCAGCTCAACCTGAATCTCTTACTCACTAAAAAACGCTTTTCCAGTGAAAGTTGTAGAACAGGGGTCGGGAACCTATGGCTCGCGAGCCAGATGTGGCTCTTTCAGTGGCTGCATCTGGCTCGTAGACAAATCTTTAATAAAAATGATATCGTTTAAAATATAAAACATTCTCATGTATTTCAATCCATTCATTTACTACTGCTCATGTTCATGATTGCCGGTGGCTGCAGCCAATCACAGCTGCCCTCCGGAACAACACGACATCTTATTGGATAATGCGTAACGTACACGGGTCATTCTGACGTCTAGAAGTAAAGTTCCCTCCTTTTAATGAAGTAGTCAGATAATTGCAGAAAC
>JAOUQU010302104.1:0-13001 GCA_028566735.1 Ammoglanis amapaensis
CTACGGGACAATTTCACATTTCCGATCAACCTAGTGCATGTTTTTGGACTGTGGGAGGAAACCGGAGTGCCCGGAGGCAACCCACGCTGACACGGGGCAAACTTCCGCACAGAAAGTCCCCAGCCCGACCCGGGGATCGATTTATATATATATATATATATATAAAATGCTAAAATGTATAAATAAAACACTACAATGTGATAATATAATTGTCTTAGTTATTCCAACAAGTACAGTAACTGTTGTCTTCGGCAATGCTAGCATCATGCCAAAATTATAGAATTATTTAAATTAGAAGACATAAATTATATAAAAAAAACTTTATGACAAATATAGTAGCTGTTATATATTCTTTTTTCCTTTAAAAGCTCCAGATTTCTCCAACAGTCCAAAAACATTTATTCATTCCATAATTGGAGACACTAGAGGTACCTAATCATACCTTCAGTGTATTGTAGCACCTGTCCAAATCAACTGTCCACAAGTCCCAAAAAATAGGGAGGGTTATGTAAGGAAGGGTATCCTGGCAAAAAAAATGCTTGATCAATAATGTGGCGACCCCTAATGGAAGCAGTCAAAAGAAACAAACCAATACTTTGCAACTGCATTACAACTAATCCTTGGGGGCAGCTTTGGTTGGAAGTCAACAAGTTGCGTCTGAAGTATCCCTGAGCAAGGCACCTAGCCCCCAACTCTTAGAGCTGCCCACAGCGCCAGACATGTGTGGTCACTGCTGCCCCCTAGTGGGCATTCACAAGTGTGTGTAAATGTGTGTGTGGCTGCATGAGTTGGATTAAAAAATTCTTAAATGTATAATCACAGCGGTGAAAAAGTATTCTGAATTTTAAACATCTGGAATCAATTTGATGACCGAAGTGTTATTGGACTATGTTTTAGCAAAAAAAGAGAACCTTACAAATTTCTCCTTTTCAAACTTGTGAACACAGTCTGCATCTAGACGGGTGGGTTTATCTTGTACTAACTGCCACACGACCACCACCACTTTGTGGAGACGAAATGCAGAGGGAGATCCAGTTTGTAATGCCTGTGGTCTCTACATGAAACTGCATGGGGTAAGACAAAACAACACATATAAAATCTCTGTTTAAGAATGATTATATACTATAAACTTTATACACTTTATACCCACTATATTTGTTTAAAGTAGTTTATGAATAAACTTAATTGAATCCTTGTCATTATTAACTATTCACCCAAACATGTATAAACATTCTAATTTGTTTGATTTTGGTGTTTCAGCTACACCTGAAAGCAAAATTTACAATCTAAACTGTGTGAAATATATAATACAGAACACTAGAACATTATGCTTAATCCTATTTAGAGTCACAGTGGGTCACACAATGACGAAAACACGAAAACACCGATTACACTGAACATTTCACCGACCTTATGCATGACTGCATTTCTCATGACTGCTTTTCTGCATGGGGACTGTGGGATGATACCGGAGAGTCCGGATGAAATCCACACAGACATGGGAGAACATGCAAAGTCCACACAAAAAGTCCACATGGGATTGGTCAGGCTTGGTTAGCCACAGCTTATTTGCATGAAAGTGAAACAGTTAAGTCTGAAAGTGGCTGAAACTGGCAAAGATAAAACTGGTGATCTTTTGTTATGTGAAAAAGATTTTTTTTAATTGTATAGTATGTTCCCTTTAAAAGAAATAATCATAGGAAACTTTGTTTATAATTTGTCTACAAATGTATTTTGTTTTTAAAAACCAAGAATTGCAAATCGTATCATTTCAAGGTTAAAGTAAATCGTTACGTCCCTACTTTAATTTTGACCACATGGAACATTTAGATATTCATAAAAATTGAATCTAATCTTTGCAGTGGTGGTTCTATTGTCCCCATTTCGTAATGGGCAAATAGGAAATCGAGCTAACATTACCTATAGCAATATAATATTTTAAATGTAAATGCCCAAATAGACGTAAAAGTTTTAGACAATTTAGTGCGATACTTTTTGTTTGATTAATTTTTTTCCACAAAGGTTCCTCGTCCTCTTGCCATGAAGAAAGAAGGGATTCAGACCCGTAAACGTAAACCCAAAACCCTCAACAAAACCAAGTCAGGTATTTCCACTTCTTACAGTTCTAACACAAGTCTAATAAGTCTAATACGATATGTTAAACTGATGGCTGGTAGCACATTTTAATCTACGTCTTGTTTATGATTAACAGAAACTCCTGGGACTGAAAGCCACACATCATTGAGTGTAACCAACACTAGTAATACTGTAGCGGAACCCCGACTTATAAAGTCAGAGCCGGGCACCCCCACCCTCTATAGTCATCACAATATACATACACAAGTAAGTAGGTGTGATCTTTTTCTGAAGAAAACTTTTATACACTTCGTTCATTACATTATTCCTTCTCATTTAACTCAATCAGTGCAGTGAAACACACATTAACACACACTAGAGAACACACACTGGGGACAGAGGATAGTTAGCACACATTCCCGATGTCTTGAGCCGCCCTGACAGCAGTTAGTTCTCAATGGCCTTTCAGTCCCACCAAGTTGACTCTCTGAACTGAACCAGCAACCTTCCGATCACAAGCACAATTCGCTAACAACCAGGCTACAACTGCCCTATAGCTTATGTTAAAATGTTGTAGGAACATGGGTAATGGTTTGATAAGCTGATCTGGGTTCTAGCTGATTGTGATTAGCATGTATAACACATAAGCAATGTGCTGAGCAAACGTTTATCTGCTTGGTCAAATTCCTTGAATGAATGGGTAGCTAAGTCCAGACGGATCTTCAGTCAATTACAACCCACACACACACATACACTGAGAGCAATATTAACATATCTGATGTTTTGGACTGTGGAAAGAATCCACTGCTTCTGGAGAAACACAAACAGCGAGAACATGCAAACTCTACTTTCATATTGTGAGGCTACCAAGGCAACACATATAAATCATATATGATCCAAGTTCAGAACAGTTTCAAGTGTTTATCATATGCGATCGTGTATGTTAAAAATTTGTTTGCTTTTGTTTCAGATTTCCTACATGGGAAGCCAAAGCGGAGTTTTACCTCTAAAACTTTCCTCACCAAGTCACCCAGGAGTGCCCAGCTCCAAAAATGATCCCTGGAACAACCTAATTCTGGCTTAGACGTGGAATTGTTTTGGTTTAGTTTCTGTATGGGGTGTAATGGGAAGTAGCTGTAATCAACACAGAGACAGCAAAGACAGCAAAGCTATAACACACAAGGCTGTAAAAGAAACTACAAGGAAAGGAAAGGACATCAGAAATGCTTGGCAGGATCCATTAAAATACCAACACTCAAGTCAAAGGTCACTAAAATGACTGCTATTTAAGATGAAGAACTGACTCCATGGATGTTAAGTGTGGTTTGCACAGCTCTGTTCAACCAATGATCAATCATTGACCATTTACCAAAAAATATTTTAGCAAGGTGGATTTAGGCCAAACGAAGTTCAACTCTTGGTTAGAAGATGATCACAGACTGTTATAAATCTCCCTGAAAGTGCCTTTGATAGAAATAAGATCAGTAAACTAAACAGCCATGTGTTTTATTACTTAAAATGATTTGCATTGTCTACACGATATGGTCAAAAATATGTGGACGCATTGCTGATTATTCAGTTCAGGTGTTTTAGCCTCCTAATCTCTAGAGAAAACCAATTCACATTTGTACATTCTGGGGTATCCAAAAACTACCTAATTATGTGTTTGCCCACATTTGGCCATATAGAGTACCATTTTAATCCATTTTACACCTAGTCTTTGATTACTTTAAATATTTTCAGCACTAAGTCACGTTTTCATATTTAATTTGCTTACCTGCCTATAAAGGCAAGTTCAAAAGTACACTCCCTTACAAATCTCTTCTCCAAGAGGAAGGCATTGAAATGTTTTGATCTCTCAAAGTCAAAGCACTCCGAATATACAAAACTCACTCCAAGATATTTTAAACATTATTATATTTTAACATACAGTTGCTATAGATTTTTCAGCCCCGCCACTTTACGATGTAGTATACTAAATGGATCTACAGTTGAAATATATACATACAAGTTTAGTAAACGAAGGAATAATTTGTATATTGATCATATACGTTTAGGTTCAAAAATGAAAATTTATAATGCAAATGTCGATGCTTATTATTCAACCAACAGCCTTTAACTTTGATAAGCTTCTGTTTGTCGTGCTAAAACTGCCTTTTCATTAGCAGCCCCTGAGTAGTAGCAGTTAGCATTTAGCAAACCAGAGTTTCATTGTTTTCATTTACTTTCACTCAACAAATCAGGAAATGGTGTTCCCAAGAAAACAGTGTGAGGTTCATATGTTTGTTTTTTTAATAATTCAAACTAATTAATGCAAATGATATGGGGAAAGGAAGAAGAAACTTGGTTTAGCTTTAGCACCAGAATGCACAACAAATGGCGGTCCATAGCTAAGGAGTGCTCCCAGACTTCCTTAACTGGCCAATTAAAACCCGTCATGAAACAGCATCCCAAATTGCGCACTTACACAGTAGGTGTACTGTAATTTAATGTGTAGTGCACACTTTCATGGGAAAGTGTTGTCTCAAATGGAACACTACAGTTCACTACACTAATATTTGATAATGGTTTTCGTGCCCACCAAAATATCCACCAGTTTTTGTTTATATGATGCATTTCATATTTTGCTTTTATAAACTATCTACTAATGGATGATTTTATCAATGCTACACTTATACAAAGTGCCTCCGCCACCTGATTCAGCGATGACCATTATTAACTGGTCAAAAGTCCCGTCCAGTTCGTCGGTTTTTGGTCGTTGGAAGTGCACCATCCAGATACTTTCAATGGAGAGTTTTATTGTTTTTTTGTATGCACTAAAACAGCTTTTGGTGCTTGCACTTAAACAAGTGTGTGATTTGGGATGCACGTATTCACCAATACAACATGTTTACAATAACTATATATAGGTTAAAATGGTTTTCTTTAAAATAAATACATCTACCTTTCCCACACATATTATCAATGAAAAGAAAATTACATGAATGTTCCGCAATGTCTTATGTACCTAATAAATGAAAAACATTATAATATATTGCACGACAAATTTCTCCATTTAATTGTGCTTTTTATCCTCTAAGTTTCATAACTCCTGATATTTATTAATACGAAACAGGGTTGAGTCTTCCTTTACGTTTAAATAGTCAGCATAAAGATGGATCCTTTATCCTGTGAGACTAAAAGTGTTACTTTATTCCATCAAACTGTGAGAAATGCATAAGAATTGTACTTGTTATAATTTTCTAGTGTATGAAATATGCTGTTTGCCTCGACACCTCACTCCATGTTAACCTCAACATGCTGTACAAAGATTTAATGTGAACACACTACATGCAAAAAACAATCAAGAGATCATAAATAATGAAATGTATATCTTTTTATTTTGTATTTGATCATCCAGTGGAAATAAATAAAAATAATCAATCATTTGTTTCCTTTTATTTAAGGTTTGTTTCCCTAAACGCACTACTTAGCCTAATGTAGTATTTATTATGAATGACTTTAATGGTGCCATTGGAGTTTTTTAGTACCACAACATTTATGTTGGGATTTTTAATATATTTTACATTTATTCATCTATTTATGTATTTTCTACATTCGCTTATTGATGTATTTCGCCTCACAGCAAGTGCCAGGTTTATTTCCCAGATAAACCGATATAGGGCTTTCTCTTTGGAGTTTCTCTGGAATCCCTGCAGAAAAAAAGAAGAATAAGAACCAAATAAAATTTGGCTTCTTTAGCTTCATGAAGCTTATCAGTAACAGCCACATTTCGTTTCTGTGGAGTGTGCTGCCTTGAATCCAGACTGATACGATTCTTGGAGGTCATTTTGACTGAGAAAGCAAGACAGTTGATTGTAGACAGCATGTTCAAGGTCTTGAAAAGAATCTGGACTGTAGTTGTTAATGTCAAGTGTGCGTTTCTTGAGAAGAAGAATGACCTGTGCCATTACTAAAGCTGTACAACACATTATGCCAGGGAACTCTTGATGATGGGTGTGATGAAGGGTAGTAGGTCCTGTAATATATTTCAGGATTTTACCCCCAAAAATAATGAATACCGTTCGTTTAACCTGTTTCCCTTCATAATACCTGTGTCTGTATTTTTTTTTTATTAAAGTCAAATTATTTCTTATTCAAGTCAAACAGTTATTGTGCAAAATGTATAAGTAGTAATAGGTTATAAACTAAAATGATTAAAAATGACACAAATCTAAAGGAATAACATGCAAACTCCTTATAGACAGCGCCACCTGGGAATCAAACCCTGAAACTCTGTGCTATCCAATTTAGCATTTTGCAGAGAGGTTTATCCAAAGTGACTTACAATAATAACTTAACACAAGTGTGAGCCATTGAGAATTAGGGGCCTTTCTCAAAAACCCATTTTGGTGATGATGAGTCTTGAATCTGCAACCTTTTCATTACTATCCAACAGAGATTGAAAGAGTACTGAAATATTGTACTCAACTTTGATGATGTGTACTTAAGTATGAGTAAATAATCTACTAAGTATACTCAAGTACAAAAAGGTACAAAGGTAAAAAGGTAAAACTCATTAAAATTCCATTTCAGTCTAGAGTTAAGCAAATAATTTAACAATCAATAGATCAATAAAAATACTTTTTAATTTGACCTGTATGTATTTTAAATCACGACCCTGCATTGTGTGTGCACTATGCAGCATTGACAGATTGTTTTTACTTTTCAGACATTTTTACACACTTTATAGATATTTTGGCTAAAAAACACTGCAATCTGGCAACTATATTTATATAACATGATTTGTTTAGTCAGTAATGAATGTGGTCAAAATATATAGAAATAAAATTATTGTGTGTGTGTAAGTGGCTTTATAAAGGATTATGCACTTGTATAAACTATGAACAGCTACCGACTTTACTTCTCCATTGCAGAATTATCCTGCCACAGTCCAAAAACATGCAAGTCAGACAAACGTAAGATATAAAATTATCCATAACAGTGTTTCATGTGACTTGCGTGATGAAACGACCGTTTCCTGTCATAAATGTTGCATAAAATGTAAAGCATGACGTTAATTAAACAAATAAACAAACAAACTGGCGTCCAGCACTGGACCTACCTTATAAAACCGCTTCAACGGTTGACCAATCAGATTACACGGCGGAGCCGACGCGTTTACCGAGGCGGGTTGTCGCGCCAGCTGCTCTGTGTTTTTATTGGCTATCTGGCACTGAGACCATGACACGTAACCAATCAAAATCATCGGTTCATTTGACGTTTGGTACGATTTAAAGGGATTTACTGTGTTAAGGCGCATAGAGGAGAAGAACGCACCGCATCCCAGCCGGCAGAAGGATCTGCATTTTATTAAACACATTTTCATCCTGTACGCAAAATTATCTTAGCATATATCCAACTGCAACTGAGAACATGGATATCCTGAAGTCTATAGGTCATCCCGAGGAAATATACAACCTGTTCAGGTTTAAGATGGGAGGCTGTCGCACTGTAATGCCCAAATTGGATTATGTGAGTAAAGACTTAAAATTGTTAACGTCAAAATGTAAATCGACAATCCTTTTTCTACCAGCTGGTGTAATATTTGACACTTTTTGTTGTCATTATTATAAGGTCTTATTATCATTAGTAGGTTAAGTAATAGTTTTTTTCTTGTTGTTATTGTCGTGTGTGCAACGTAGATGGTCCTGGCTTCGGAGTCCCAGGTCCTTTCTGTATGTGTTTAGCATGTTTTCGCCATCTCTGCGTGGATTTACTGTGGGTGCTTTCGTTTCCTCCCACCCTCCAAAAACATGCCGCCAGGTTAACATGCAGCCAGGTTGATTACATGTATGTACCTCAGTTCACTGTTCATTATTAGTAAATAAAAGTCACATCTGTTCCTGCAGTCAACAGCAATATGCTTTATACAAAACTCGGTAACACTTACAGGCAGATGCTGTTTAGTCATAACTATAGTCATATCTATAAGTTTCTGATGTTTGGATGCCACCTAGCGGTAGACATTAGTATTGCATCTTGTACGCTAAAATATCAATTTTCGACGCAACATTAGTATTAAGTATTTTTTCATTACAAGTATTTTTTCATTACCTTGAGCCATATAATCCAGACTATCTTGTTTAAATAACTTTTTGCAGGGCCGGAATTACACCCCCCCCCCCACCACCACCACCACACACAGACACACTCTCTCCCATACAGTAAAGTACCAGTCAAAAGTTTGACTACACCTTTTCATTCAATGTTTTGATAACATTTTTATACATGTTCTGTGTTGACCGGATACCAGAGGTATGAATAGTAGCAAAACATTATACTCAAGTAAAAGTAGTATTTGATGATTTCTGGGCTGAAGTATGACAAAAGTCTATTCTAATATCTACTCAGGTAAAAAAGTAAGCACATGTAACGTGTACTCAAAGAAAACGTTATTAATTAAAGGAGTGAGTGGGGTGAACAGTGTCCATATAACGTTAAATATAAAGTTAATACAACATTTCAAACATTTAGTCAAACGTTTGTGTTCTGTGTCATTTAGTACAGACCATCCCATAAATATATGGGTTCCCAACCGCTGACGCATGGAACGTTTTTTAAATGTTTTATTGTAGTCTAATTTATTTTATAAACAATTTATTTATTTAGTAGGGTTTTTTTACCCGAGTGTGTGTTTTGGTTCGGAATAATGGGCGGTAACGGTAACGACAGTGGAAGGTAAGGCAACAACAAAGTGCGCATGTTGCGTGCGCAGATGTACAAACTATCTGCAATACCGTTATGATTGCCAATCTGTGGCCACGGGTGTTTGGAGATCAGTTGTATTATTGCGCTCACACTAGACGTCCCGATTTCGAGATTTGCACTTCCCTAACCGCTATGACTTGTTGAAGCTGCACATGGCAGGAGTTTGCTGCAGAAACACAGCGCCTTTCTCCATGTTTAAGCGCGGTTTGTCGGTGAGAGGTTCTGCCTCGGCTCCGCGAACCGCGCACGTACCGTTTGCGGGGAGAAAAGGCGCTCATGAGAGCTGTGTTGTACTCCACCGTCCGCTCCATTTTAACAACGCCGTGTGCCTCCATCGACATTCAGCGCATTTGTTTTTTTCGTCTGGGCAGGAGTCCATGAGTGAGAGTTTAAGGACTTGCTACGTTTATCTGAATCAAACCAGCAGGAGTTTTGCAGCAGTGATCCAGGCCCTCGACGGAGACTTGCGGTAAGAATTTTTACGTCACAAAACTTTACTCAACTTGCTTTAAACTTTATAAACCTTCACTGAACATTCAGTCAGATCAGAAAGTTGCCAGTTCCCACGTCACAACTACCAAGTTTCCGCAGTTGGGCACCTGGACATGGCCCCTCAATTGCCCAATTGTAAGTCGCTTTGAATAAAGGCGTATAAGCCAAACCATATAAATATGTACAACGTTTACTGCGCATGCGTGTCTTCATTAGGGAGTACGGTACTATGTTTACCTTATAAACACGCTTAACGTCCAAAGCACAAACTGCAACAGAGGCGACCCAAGGCATAAGCGAATTGAGCCACCAGGGGGCATCCAAGATAACCAATGTGCTCATTGCTGCCCTCTAGTGTGCGCTCACTTGTGTGTACATGTGTCTTTCACTGCACGGATTGTATTAAATGCAGAGGAATCATTCTTGAGTGTGTATAAGCAAAGAAGTGAAAATATGTTAAATAAAGATCTAAAAAGAAGTGAACATTTTTGAACATTAGTGTTTTTCTAAAATTGGGGTTTCATACATACATTCCTTTATACTATAACCGGTTCATAGTCAGTATAATCATAACTTATATATACTAGTACTTAGTCATAGCATTTTTTACAACTCACTATACATTGTAATATAATATTGTATTTTTGGCACTTCTGGATGGATGCAAACTACATTTCGTTGCTTTGTACTTGCGACACATGCAATGACAATAAAGTTGAATTCTATTCTATTCTATTCATATTTTCCCCTTCGTATTTTTCAAAAAAAGAGTAGTTTATTTTCATGTTTTGTTTATGGTGTGCCATTATTCAAGCATTTTATGTATTACTTTATTTTTTTTTGTAGCTTGCACATTTTGCACACTTTTGTAAACGTTTAAAAGCAAAAGAAATGGTACTGGTTAACATGTTTACTGTAATTGCAGTGTCTTGTCTGCACATGTTACTTTCGAATATGTAAATTAATATGTAAATAGATCATTTTTGTCAGTTTACTGAGCATAAATATGGCTAAATATGAATGATGATAATAATGATGATGGGTGTGTTACGCACGATGTAGATTATGGAATGATGAATCAGCATGTGGTGCTGATGCAGGGGTCTATGGGGCCACAAATGAAATGCTTTGGGCCATATACCCCACAGTGTGTGTAATGCAATATGTAACGTTGTACTGTATTTTAGCAAGGTAAAAATACTAACATCACATATGATGCTATATTTAACATACAACAACTCTATTCAACACTATATATCTTAATACAGAGAGGGATGCAATGATTTATTTTTACTCTTACTAGGGCTGACCGCAATTAATCGATTATTCGTTGGTCGACCGAAAAAATTACTAGTCGGTAAAATTACTGCGGCAGCCCGGCATTATAGGTAAAACTTCACAAATATGTATTCCGGTCAAAATGGTATTTTTAGTCGACTATTAGTCGATTAGTTGGAGTAAATGACGACCACTGGTCGACCAACAAAATCCTTGGTTGTGGACAGTCCTAACTCTTACATGCATATCTTTCATTGTTTTCATTGCTTTAATTCCAGTAAGAACAGGTCGATATGTGACATTATGACCGTGTGTGTCATTCTCTTGTAGACACGCAGTGTGTATATTCTATCTGGTTCTCCGTGCCCTGGACACATTGGAAGACGATATGACGATTCCTTTGGAGAAGAAGGTTCTACTACTGCATGACTTTCACACTTTCCTCTATCAACCAGACTGGTGCTTCACTGAGAGCAAAGAGAAAGACCGACAAGTTCTAGAGGATTTTCCCTCGGTACAGTACAAATATTCGAACTCATTTCCCTTAATCCAGGGGTGTCATTTTCGGTATGGTAGGCTCTTGTGGTGGCCGATTGTAACGTATCGTGCTATGACTGCAGTCTGCATTATAAGTATGGATGCAATGATACACTACCTACAATCCATAACAATTCACGATACTGGGTTCGTGAATCAATTTCCCTGATAGTCAAATACAACAGATAATGACAAGGTTTGCTTTTACTTCACTAAACAAAATAATGAATACAATGAATGTTATATTATTTCTGAGGCACATACAAAATACCGAAAATAATCTTTAATTAAGTTGTGCCGTCCTACTTCTGCACTACAATTAGTTTGTTGTGTAGCAGAGGAGTGATGTCATAATATATTTTTTTCTTTTGCTTAGATTTCAGTTGAGTTCAGAAACTTGGGCCTGGAATATCAGGAAGTGATCACAGACATTTGCCACCGAATGGGGGTCGGCATGGCAGAATTCCTTGAAAAGAAAGTTGGCACAATGCAGGAGTGGGATAAGGTAAACTCTCAGTATCCAAGTTGTTATATCCAGGTTATGTATGTCCAGGTTTAAGATGGGTACTTAAATACAACAGAACCTTAACTTACCAGCCTGAAAGAGAGAACTACTGGTGGGTAGCAGTTCTACAGTTTGCAAAAATATGAAAACACTGCACATGCTCTACAACATGTGTGTACTGTAGTACTGGGGGAGAGTTATGATCTGGAAGCACCACAGTTAAAACACCAAGCCATGAGATAAGCCATCAAAATAAAGACATGCACTTACTAGTGGACAATTAGTGGTCGTGGTGCAAAAGTTTTAACAATCTGACCAGACATCTGTTTTTCCATGTCTCGTGTGTTAAATCCATGAACCATTCAATCAAGGTTTTCCTTTTATATAAAGCATTCAGCACCTTTGGATGTACATTTGTTCATGTTTATTTTTAAGCTAGACTTACTATATTACCATGTTGACCATAGAAGCTCGTACATCTATTGGTATAATAGATGTACGATGTAATAATAACGATGGTGCAACAAGAAATAACAAAATTGTTAACATTTTCAGCATGAAGTAGTAATCAAAATAGTTTTGTGTGTGTATGTTTAAACAATTTGTCAATTATCCCAGCACTGTAGTGCAAATATGAATCAATATGGAGCCCACAGGAATTAGACAGTAGTTGTGTGGTAGTGTATTCTACTGGTACGATTGTAACTGTACTATGTCATGTAATATTTATAATTTGATAAAATGATTTATGTTATCTGTGCAGTACTGTCACTATGTGGCTGGTCTGGTAGGTGTGGGTCTGTCCCAGCTCTTTTCCGCATCACAGCTGGAGGATCCAGAGGTGGGTCGGGACACTGAGCTAGCCAACTCCATGGGTCTCTTCCTACAGAAAACCAACATCATCAGAGATTACTTGGAAGACCAGCTGGAAGGACGCCTATTTTGGCCCGAGGAGGTCAGTAGATAAGGAATCGTTTGTTTTATTATTATATATTAAATATAAGAAAATGTTTTAGAATGAATTGGGGATGGGCGGAATTGACCATATTCATATAAACACACCAAATACAGATTACACTGCAGTTTACTTTATTACGCAAAATATGGGTCGCCTCACAGCTATCTGAGGCATTCTGTGCCTCATGCATTCTGTTTGCATGTTATCCTCATGTCTGTGCATGTTTCTTTCGGGTGCTGTATGTTAATGAGAGATACTGAAGTTGTTCTGTGTTTGTCACTCAACCCTGCATTCGACTACCACTATCTGTTGTGTGTATTCACCTAGTGCCAAGTCAAGTCAAGTCAACTTTATTTCTATAGCGCTTTTTCCAATAGATATTGTCTCAAAGCAACTTTACAAAAT
>JAOUQU010302214.1:0-13001 GCA_028566735.1 Ammoglanis amapaensis
TAGGTAGGTAGGTAGGTAGGTAGGTAGGTAGGTAGGTAGGTAGGTAGGTAGGTGGGTGGGTGGGTAGGTAGGTAGGTAAGTAGGTAGGTAGGTAGGTAAGTAGGTAGGTGGGTAGGTAAGTAGGTAGGTCGGATAGGTAGGTAGGTAGGAGGGTAGATAGATAGATAGATAGATAGATAGATAGATAGAGACCCGGTTAGTAATTTTATATTTGGGTTCAAACTCTCTGCACCTGTATGCTAGCGGAAGATTCCACTATTCAAGTACAATAAGTACAAACATGTATAACTTGTATTCATTTAAACATCTGAGCATAAAAGTCATTCAGCCCGTAAAGTTAGGAAACAGTAACTCTTCAGTAAACTTACAAGTTTGAACACAAGAAAATCACACGATCACACACACACACACATACACACTTATACACACACACACTTGAGAGCTGTTTTTTTTTTCAGTTCTGCCACAGGCGTGATGAAATTGAAAAATATTAAAACAGAGAAGTTTGCACCTAAAGCTTAAGTCTATATCATGTCTTAATGAATCTCGAATGAAGCGCCGCTCTGCACCGAGCAGTCGGTTCAGGAGGTGCAATTTGTTCAGCCCGATGTCAGATACAGAGCACATTTAAATGCTAATACGAACAGCCTACAAACAAAATCAGATTTGATCACAAAATTGGAACCCGGTGATGAATCTCAATGCCCGAGTGGTCCGGACTGGAATTGGAAATGTCAGATTTCGTGTGCGGTGTGTTGTTCACACAGGCTGGATCACAAGATTCTGATTCCACGTGTAGTTTAAATGTGAATGTTGGGATGAGAACGAAACGAGGTTTGTGACAGAAACTGATCGTCACTTCATGTACAATGGCAAAGCTGTCATCAAAACTTCATGTAGAATGTAAAATTTAAACCATATTCTTGTTTCTTTAAAACTATTTTAACTACATTTACCAAAATAATCATGTTCCTTCATAGTCTGAAAGTTTTCTGAATTAATCTACAATGTCAAACCTTTTTTTTAAACAAACAAGAAACAAGCATTGAATGAGAAGAATCTTTTGACTGATACTGTGTATACTTTATATATGTATACACACACACACACACACACATTTAATCCGCCGCATTTAATCCGATCCGTGTTATTAAACACATTTACACACGTTAGGGGGCAGCAGTGAGCACACACGCGTGGGAACAGTGTGTAGCCCGAGCCGTGACATCCGGTGAGCATTTCGGTATTTGCCTTGCTCAAAGACACTTCAGTCGTGACCTGTTGACTCTTGGAATAGAACCGGCAACCTTCTGGATCTTCTAACCAGCAGGCCACGGTTGCCCCCAACTACCTAAATTAAGGTCATTTAGTCTCAAACTTGAAAGAAAAACAGAGGTCCCAGTGGTTCCACGTTAAGTCACCGTGCCACTCAACATCCTGATGATAATAAAGATAAACGTTCGTTGGTGGTGGCTAAACAAGAGACACACACAGACCGGGATGGACGAATGTTGGTCCATCATCCACTCCGGAGTTCTCTGGCATGATTTAACGCGCACATTAATGCTTCTATAAGGCCGGACTAATCTAGAAACAGATCATCAAAGAGAATAAAACTTTGTAATGGAATTCGGGATCTGATGCAGACAAAATGTAAAAAAAAGAAATAAAAAGCAAAAGCAAATCAATAACGGCACGACGACAAGGGCCAATTAAAACCGAGAGGGAGCGAGAGAACGGCGGCGTTTTACTTCAAAGCTAGCGTGCAAACGCGGAGACGGAGAGAAGCAGGGTTCATCTGAGGCTATTTGTGGTCGGTGGAAGTCAGGAGGACACGTGGACGGCATATTAAACACGGCGTGGCCTGCATCATGACCCATTTTCATCAAAATGACATGCATACCCGCCACGCTCGACTACTATCGTATGCGTCGCGTATGCACCGTCTGCTTCATAATCGACCTCCTCGGCTTCGTATGCTACACACGTGGCATGATATTCATAGCCTGCTCATAGTGGTCGGCGTCACGGTGGGTCCAGTGCTCTTGGAATATATACTAGGAGCGTCCGGTGGCACCAAGGGCCGATTAACATTTCGGCCACACTGTGACTGAAGGCTGGATCAATCCCAGGGTTCCCAGGACAGCTTACAATTAAAAAGCTAAAAAAAAATAAGTGACTGCTTTCAAATAATCTTTTTTGTTGTTGTTGTTGTTGTTGTTGTTGTTAGTTTCACAATATAATTAATGTTTATTATTGATTTATTTAACTATGCATATTATATATAATGACAGCTGCTAGCTCAGTGGTTTGGTACAGGATTAGCAATCAGATGCTTGCCAGTTCAAGCCCTTTCACTACCAAGTTGACTCAACGACACTGAAGTCACGTCTACATTAACATTCACTTTATTTAGCAGATTTTATTCTAACAATTGTGACATTTATAAGGAATTCGGGGTTAAGAGCCTTGCTCAGGGGCCCAACAGTCGAAGTGCTGCTAGTATAAAAAATAGCAAACTAGTATTCAGAACGTTGTCGGTTCTAACAATCTTCTGATTAGTCCAAAGATTATTGATGACTGCCTCAATTATGCCCTCTGCTGCTCAATCAATGGTAGCTGCAGAATGAGACAGGGAATAATAGAGATCAGTGCCGGGTTGTACGTACACGATATAAACGGACGATACCGTAGATTCCGATCCCGACAGGTCTCTGAAATCGTCTAATTTGTGTCTAACACTGTGACACTTGACTTGCTCAAAAAAGGTTTTGTTCTGTTCGTCCCGGATTTATTACAGCCGCTTTGAAACAAACAAACAAACAAACAAAAACCGCTATACAAATAAATGTGCCTTGATTTGGGGGAGATGACAGAGGCGGGGGAAGGGGGTAGTTGTTCCTCTTCTAAGATCACGTATGAAGGTCAGTAGCTGAAATATAAATCGGGGTAATTGGATATGATTAGACTGGAATTGGGAAATTAGAGGCGAGAGAGGGTGTATATTAATAGAATCTTTTAAGCAGCTTAAGAAATTGACACAGCATGTAGAGACATGGACCGAGCAGAAGTTTGGGTCACGATACGATCCCATATATGAACCTGTCATGTGCCGAAGAGACCCCCACCTGTCCCCCTGTCCCCACCACTGTCAGAAGGTGGTCTCACAAGGTGTCTTTCTTACCACTGTAGCCCTTGGCTTGCTCAACATGGGGTTTTGTCAGTTTTATTTTTGAATAGTTTGGTCTATTTTCGGCTCTGGCACAGTATTTGTGACAGTACACATACTAGCCCCTGTATACTCACTCAAAACCTCATGGTGACCTTTCAACTGTAATTGTAGACCAGAAGTCTTGAACCTATGCACGCCCCTGTTGTAGAATGATTGTTAAACTTCATTGGAGAGGTGAATATTGGAAAGTGTGTTAAAAAATGTGTGATGAGTAGTGCAAAACGTTTGTCTGTCAAAACGTGTGTGTTATAGCGAGTGCCGTGGAGTGTGTTAGGGAACGTGTGCCGTGTCGGAGCATCGCGGCTGTAATTAAGGAAGAATCAGAATGAGATCTGCACTGCCGTGATAATGAGCCTTGACTCAATTATTAACAAGACTCGCATCCCCTAAACATTCAGTCCCATCAGACACAGCATACACACATACGCACAAGTACACACACACACATACACAATACATGCTTTGCATATACATCCTTACGGCAACTCTTTCTGGTTATAATCCAAGATTCCAGAGATTTGAAACAGGACTGCTGAGCAAGTTCCAAACCTAAAGGATTTACAGAGGATGGAAAGCTCGGAATCCAACGCTGGTTCCCGTCGACAGATTTAATAGAAGTGTGTGTGTGGAACTCGTACACACCTGCAACCCTCGGGCCTACAGTGGGATAGAACATCAGGGCTCGAGTCCAAAAAAATGTACCGTCTGGAAGGAACAGCTGCGGGCTCTGATATTCCCTCACTGTGGAATTTCCTCTTCACCTCGTACTTTATATACCGTACAGCCACCGACACAACCGTCTGTGAGCAACAGGACAGCTTTAGTTTGTATTTGTAGTGATGTCATGATGCACTTTACTCATGATGCGATATGATTCACAAATACAGTCGAATCGGGTTAACGGGACCAGCAGCCGCTTATTCGGACCGAATCCTAAAGTACTGAAACGAAAGTTTAATCAGACCAAAGAACGTCAGAGCGTTTTCGATCCCCGGGTCGGGCTGGGGACTTTCTGTGCGGAGTTTGCATGTTCTCCCCGTGTCAGCGTGCGTTTCCTCCGGGTACTCCGGTTTCCTCCCACAGTCCAAAAACATGCACTAGGTTGATCGGAAATGTGTAAATTGTCCCGTAGTCACACACAAGATCCCTGTAGAGATACAGGGTTGGGGAAAGACCTGGCAACCTACCTCGTAAAATGTAATTGCCGAGATACTCTGGGGATCGGTAGCGGTCTACAGAGTAACCCAGGGTCAAAGTCGACTGAAGGGTAAAATAGAATAGATATTTTCCCCACGTTCTTTGTCATATGCAATGATAAACATACCTCATAATTACATCATGTGGGTGTTAATAACCACCCTCTAGACTTCAGATTAGCTTTTACTGTTATGTTGAGTATTAACCATGAATCATATTTATAGGGAAAGTTTTACCTGTTAGTTTATTTTAATTACTAACCTAACCCTTGATCAGAGGTGTCCAAGACGGGACCAAATCCCTTCCATCAAAATTCTGCAGACAAACTCTAACGCTCATTTACGATTTACAGCAAGTTTGGTGTAGATAACTATTCACCTATCAGGAATTTAGAGTAAACCGAGGAAGATTCTCGGTTTCTCACAGGAAGTGAATGAAAACAAGACTCAAAGCAAGTTTCTCCTGGTCCACTCGTCCTGTTACACCATGTTATGCTCACTCATTAAAAAATGACTAAATGATGACAGCATAAAATGCGATCTAGAAGAACTTCCAATAAAAAGGGGAATTCCTACAGGATGCAAACTGTCAGACTCTGGCAGCAGTGCAAAGTCAGTAAAATCTTTCTTGTCCTTGACTGTCTTTATCTTATTATTCAGGCTGTTTATTACAAAACCAGGACCACTGAATGACATCACAACGTGTGGATAAAACGACTACTTAAATTAAAAGAGAATTTTCTTTAAGTTACAAAACTTACAAAAAAGATTGGAGCGTTTGTGTTTAAGGATTTCACTTTAGTGTCATCTACTATTTTTGATCTTCTGCAATCTTTGGCTATTCTGGAAAAAAATCAGTAACTGTACATTTTTGACATTTTAAATGAAAGAAAGCATGAACTGTAAACTGTAAAAGCTCTTTTGTCTTGTCTTCTGCTGATCTGTCATCTCTGTTCGTGAGTTACGTCATTGAAGACTGAGCAAAGAATGACATCATGTAACAATAATCATTTCTAATAATAAGTTCTAAAAGATCTTTTTTATATCACATGACAAATCTTGTTTACACTTTAAATGTTTTTTTTATTATCTGATTAATCTCAGCTAATTCTGATTCCTAAACCAATAGTATCTGTAAATTAAGTGAGCAGGTCTTATGCCGAAGTCTGATGCTGCTGCTGATAGATTCAACATTCACACAAAACACAGGTTCAAATCCATACTTAAATTCTCTACAACCAAGCTTAGGCATTACGACCTGACCAAAAAATGAAAAAAAAAATCTTCTATAAATAAAATTATCAGTTGTTTTCATCGATTCACATATCATGAAAGGATATACATCTTTGCTTCCAGTTCTATGAAAGACCCCATTCCTTAATTACAAGCTACGATCAAGCCAACCAATGTATCAAGCATGTCTGTTGTGAATGTCCCGGCGTTCTGATGAAGCTAAACCAGTAGCAACGTACCTCCAGGAGCTTCTTTGGTTATCATAGTGCCCACAATGGCCAGCAAAATCTGCAGGACCCGAATCGGCAACCAGGGCGTGAATGCCGTGTGTCTCTCGAGCAGACAGAACGTGTCTGAGTAACACTAAACGTGAAGTATCAGAGCAGTTTTATGGAGCATGAAGCCCGCTCCGACAATCTCCTCCTTACTCACAAGCCAGGCCTGAACACACACAGATAGACAATTCACAGCCTTGAATGACGGCAGCAACTGCATTGCTATGCTCGCTCACATATTGAAAAGATACTTTCACCAGAGAGAGCGAGATAGGTCACTGAAATAGGCTAGTGTGGGTGTGTGTTTGTGTGCTGATCTGACATATAGACCGGCTGAAACAAAGTGGAACCGATTCTGATGAAGCGTAGACATCAGGTGCTTTTTTAGGCTGAGCCGTGTAGGTTCTTTTGTCTGTGTGTGTAGGGGGTAGTTTCTGTTTTTTAGTCGGCTAAAATGCTGAACGGATTCACTCGTTGATAATGAGTGGAAGTGCTTTTCAGAATTGATTTATGAATCCAGGCCTCTGAGTACAATGAGAGAAAGGGAAAGGAACACCAAATATGTTCAATACTGTACAATATATACAGTGGCAGTCTATATAGAGAACTAAACCAGTGTTGTTTTTTTTCCACCCACACACCTTACCAAATCATCCAACTTACCTGTGCAACCTGAAATGGCACTAGTGGTTAGCTGCGACACTTGTTTTGGAAAAACACAACCCCCCTGCAGTGTGGTTCATTTCAACACAAAGGTAAATGAATAAAAGTAGCAAGAACGTCTTTTATCTTAGCTGCCTCACAAAATGAAGCACGGAAAGGATTTTGAATGATTAAATCGTTAATGGATGGATTTAAATGATGCTTCATTCATCCCCCCACACTTACAGAAATAAATCCCTCCCAACCTAACCTTCACCCTCCCACAGGGAAATAAAGCATGTGTGCCCTGCAGCTGTGAAGGTTTAGAAAGAGAGGGGGTGTAATGTACCACCAGAGATTTAAAATGTAGATCACTCTTATATAAAAGCCCTATAAGACAGAAAGCAGAACGTGTTTAACCAGGTTCAGCTACATCAGTCTTATTAAAGTTTTTTTTTTTAAATTTACTTTGCATCTTGACATACAGTTTTATGACAACATATTTGTCATTCTTCTGATTCTTTGGATCCACGTTTAATATGAGAAACTCATATTGATGAAGTCATTATAATGCAACAGTGATTGTCCTGTTAATAAGTGTAATTGTTACTTAATTAGTGACTGAATTCATTCATTCATTGATGATAATGGCATTTTAAAGTCAAACCTGATTATAAAAATCACTGCAAATGTAATAGTAGGTGGGGATATTTTAGGTAACATTTTAGATGAACATTTGATGATTAAATTTATCATAAAGGGAAAATAGAGCTGTAGAGTGACAAATTTTGTTAAGTAGTGTGAGGTGTGTGTTCAGGCCTGGCATGTGAGGTGTTCCCTGTCTGTACCAATCAGTATCTATTAAAAGTGGTCATGAATGCCCAAGTTGTATTTACCCAAGCCATTTGAGGAGGGAAAGCTGGTGTGCAGTCAGATCCATCAAATAATTCAAAAGATGGGAGGTTGGCAGTTATTCACATTCTTTAGATCATGACAAACTGTTCACTTGGGTCAATGAGACATGAGAACAAGCCTTCATTTTTAAACCCGGAAATTAGTAGGACACTCGAGGAAAGCCACTTAATGCACACGCGTTCATATATAAACACATGGTGCCTGTGAGTCTCTGGCATCAGTTCCTCTTAATCTCTTGGCTTTGTAGATAAAGCCCAGTGGACTGCCGTTACAAAGGCGGCATCAGCAGGCTGCCTTCAGCTGAGAAGGTGAGAATCCACTCACTGTGTGTCACCAGACACTTTTCTGCAATGTGTCCAATTTCTCATCTAACGCTGCGGATCAGATCACAGATCCCACCAGCTGCAGTCAACAACTGTTTATCTGAATTCCAGAGATGCCAAATATTAGGCCAGATGGGTTTTTTTTACCAGTTCTCAGCAATTGACCACATTTTAAGATATAGAGTTGTACTAAGAAAGTGTTAGGATAGTCACTAGAGCTTGTGCTTCTTAACCCGAAGATCCACACTATACTATGCAATCTCTGTCGGGTTCTTCAGCAAAACCCTTAAAACTGTCGGTCTAAGAATGCCATACAATGACCCCAAAATGGCAAAAACATGACAAGCATAAAGATTTCACCAAATTTGACAAATGCGTTTGTTTGTTCATTTTAGAATTGTTCTCGTATTAGTTTAATTGTTATATATTTACATTGATAATGAATTTAGTTTGTTATATTACTTGATCTGCTTGTTTAACCTCGGGGCTGCTCACTGACGTCTAACCGAAGCGCAGAAGCATATTAGCTTACATGAAGCATTTTTCTTAAATGATATTGTGATTCATGATCGTAAAACATGACAGAGACGATCTTTTGAAAACGCTGTTCATTTTTCTCACTGAGGAGTTGCTTTGGATCTGGAACACCCAATATATGTTCATACCATATATAGTATAAAACAAGTGGTGTATGTTTTGTGATAAAGATTATTGGTGTTATTCCCTATTCACCTTTTAGTGCTCATAACTTTTATATATAGTCAGTGTAAAAAGCAGAAATAAATTTGCAGTGTAGAATTCTGAAGTCAAATATCTCCAGTGATTCGCCACATATTCATCTCAGGCAACGCCATGTGGGATCGACCGGGCAGACCAACCATTAAAACGAGATAAAACGAGATGGAGCACCATCTACTGGTTAATGGGGGCTGCAACTGAAAGTCCTTTATGCTTTCACAGAATGATAAAACGCTTAAGAGTGTTTGTGATGACTAAAAACATTTAGAGAGAATTGCTAAGCTAATGGGTGCTCGAGCTACATGCTATGAAAGGATAGCATGTGCAACTACTAGCACGTGAGATGCTAGTAGTTGAGACATATTATTATACATAACCCCCATACATTAGCCCCAACCCCCATTATGTCAAGTCTAGCATCTATACTGGTACTTCTGGGATTGTTTTTATACTAGCACGTCTATTTTTTGTGTTGTATGTAAAGAACTCATTTTGTGTGCTATTTGCAGATGCATGTGAACATCCAAACCACTTTATTTACTTCTACAATTTCTGCAAAGCGACTTACAGTTACTCGATACAGTCTGAGCAATTGAGTTGCCCAAAAGCTAAAAATGAAACAGCGTAGTATTGGTGAACTGGCAACCTTTGTTCCCAAGTCCTGTTCCCTAACTATTAGGCTACGGCTGAATTATGGCCATGACTTTAGATGTATGGTTTATGATTAAGATGTAATAGTGAATCAGACTATGGGGCATTACTATGATATTTCAGACCAGGAGAACATTTAGGATCATGTTCATAAATGTGTACAGTCCTGGTTCAATTTAAATGAAGTAAATGAAGCTGGCCATTTCATCATTGGCATGTTATTTATGGGTAGCACTGTTACCTTATGAAAATATCCAGGTCCTTTATGTGTGGGGTTTTTGTTTGCTCTCCTAATTAAGTTTGAGTTTTCTTTGACAGTTAAAAACATGCAACCAGGATGCAGAAACCAGTCCATTGGAGTCCCAGTTTCAAGCCCACATAATTAGGGAGGGTTGTGTAAGGAGGGGCATTCAGTTTAATGCCAAAGTGAATATGATCTGCTATGTTGAGCCTTCTGGTGGTTAAATTATGGTTTAGTGGTTAACGTACCAGGATAAAGAACAGAAGGTTGCCACTGTTGGGCCCTTGAGCAAAACCATTAATACTCGAGTGTTCTGCAGTACACAAAATTACCTCCACAGCTAATTCATCTTTGGGAAGCTTGTTTTGTCAGCAGGGAGGCTAAGACATTTGCCACAACATGTTCTTATTATATTGACACTAAATATGATTTACTTTACATTAATGTTACTTATATTATGGATCCAGAAGGTGCAGTGGGATTTACCAGTGCTGAGAGTCTGAACTGGTTGAAAATTTAGCATTACGACTGGCATTTTAGTGCTGATAAATAAGACCAGATAAATAGGTGTCTTGACAACCATGCTAAATCAGAAAAAGCCAAAATAATTCACCCACTCATTTCTCAATATTTCTCAATATCATGTAAAAACACCCACAGAAAATCAGATCTGAGCTCTGTCTTTAATTCAAAAGTTGTTTTTACAGAGGAAATCATCATAGAAACAAAACATAAAAAGCCTTTAAATTAAAAAAGAGGGAACGAAAAAAACACAGGAGCAGAATCTTATTGTTGGGTGTACAAGATACCACTGACAAAATTGTGGTATGTGTAGAATATTAAAAAGTTTCACCATTTTCGTGAAACTAGTTTATCATTACATTTGTTTTATAAAGAACTTTATAAAGAACTGTAAAGGGAAAAAAAGACTTTCCTTTACTGATTGCTCATTGATCGATGAGTTGTGTTATCAAAACCGAAATGTCTGCTTCAAGAGCAAAGACCAGTTAGAATGACATGATGTACTTTGGTAATTGAATCTGATGCCTCGAACTGGAAGAGGCCACAACGGTCCTGCAGAGCCTAAGGTCTATCTTGCTTTACCAAAAACAAATAAAAAACAAACTGAACAAACAAAAAAAAGCATGATTTTTTTTGTCATGATTTACATTTTTCATAGCAGTCGCCCAGGCTTTTTCTCACCGCTGCAGCTATTCGGAACAAAAGAGGCCCACGAGCACGTAAATCCAACAAATCACCAAACTTTGAACATCTAAATACAAAACGAAAGACACATTAATATAAACACAGCATGATTCCTTGACGAAGTGGACGAGTTAAGTGTGAAGTTCTGTGTGATCCCAGCTCCAGAGCTGGCTTTTAAAAAATACCGCCTGATTGGCTAGGATTAGACCTGCAAACCTGACCAATCAGATGACAGATACGACTCTGAGGTAGATCGATGGCCAAGCTGACCTGGACATCAAAAAGAAAACAGACACGCGGGAACTCTGATCAACTATCCGTGTTAAAGAGCAAAGCCTCACTTGGATCTGCATCACGGGCCTTTGATTAGTTTAGCGTTCGATAGATACTTCATGTCTGAGCACGCAAATAAAGAACAGCATGAAGAAAACCGAGTCAAGGCACAATTTCCAAATGTACTAACATTTAGTGACACCTGCACCTTAGCAATAGCCCGTACTAAAAATTTGATGATCTTTGGTGGGAATATTAATTGCCTGTAATTACTTTTATTGCCTTAATTCTTGAATCCACAGGGTCCGTATTACAGCAACCATGATCATTTCCATTCGGATCTCATTGAATACAATAGCGTTTCTTAAAGCAGCTGCTTGTAACTTTGCGATGAGATTTGGCGACCTCTCTGGTAGAAATGTAGTACTGCAAGCAAATGTAAAAGATCACTACCATGGTTTTGTGGCATTCTACTTTTTGTGTTCAGTATAAGGTCACATGTTTGAACACGGAAAGTTAATTCATAGTCATACATTATTCCTTTAATGACTAAAATGTTTAGATAACGCAACTAGATCAAAATGAAATTCAACCTTAAATAGAAAAACGTCTACTTCTAGCAGCAGCAGATGGCATACTGTTTTAATATACTGATTGCTGCCTAACAAAAGTACACGTAGCAGCAATATGTCCAAGTCCAGGTAAAAAAATATTACAGGAATCTTGACTGAAATGCTCTTCCTGCTTGAAAGACAATTAATAGCTCAACAAGCACAATGATGTTCGCTTACTTCACTACATGGACCACAGTAGCTGTACACATGGCCATATAAATCATAGAATGAAGAGATAGAGTGGAAGCTCATCAATTAAATTACTTACAAAATAATCAGACAATTAGGGCCTCAGGAAATTAGGGCCCTGGGCCAAGCTTTCAAATCTCAATTGCCCAACTTTCACATATATTTTACAATAATTATTGTATAAGTCAGTATTTAAATAAATCAATTTTCTAAATTCAAAAAAATGTACTTGTACATTTCATATTGGTGCTAAATCAAACGTGTTTTTAGTCTTTGAGCAAGGCAAAATATAGAAATAAATGCATCCTAGGAGTTAATGAATGGGTCAATAAAAGTGAGGAGCCATTTCAGATGAGTAAAAAGTGACCAGGCATTGCACCACAGTGATTTTGGTAGCTTGACTACCAAAGCTACCAGGGGTGTGATGGTGCAAAGATCCAGAGATCCAGTAGATCCAAATCTCTGGTGACGACTTGTAGTCTCCATGACGTTTTTTCCCCGCAGCTTTTCAAAATATGGCACTAAATGAAGATAATCCCCACTAAAGTACTAATGCTAATCCTCGTTTCTGTGGCAAACTGTGACCTTATTAAATGTTTATGGAGGGTAAATGAAAACCAAGTTGAAAAAATAAATATAAACAATAAAATGAAATCTATATTGTGACTTGATATTGACTTCAATTGAGACAGAAGATTTCTGTAATACGACCCTTATGGACTTATTGATTCGATTTGTTATCTGAGCTTACCCCTGGATGGATTCAAAAGATTTGTGTTTGTCAAACACTTGGTACGCTCCTCAGAACTGCCACTCATGCTCGACAGACTTATATTAGATATTAGATTCTGATTGACAGCTGCAGCCCTTAATATTGCCATGAACTATAGGGATGACTGTTCGAACAAACAAAAAAGAAACTGCACAAAAGAAACCCCTGGGATTTATCTTCCTATGATTGATTCACTTATAAAAGTCCCTCCCCCCCTTCCCCACCAACTCACGTTCTGTACAACTCACTTTCTAGCTAAAGAAACATTGCACTTCTGCCTTTCAGTACAAGACATCTCAACATACTGTCAATAAAGAGAACGAAAGAGAGAACAGCCACGAAAAAGCGCCACAATCCTGCTCTCTAGGGAAAAAAACAATAAAGAAGTGTCCCTAATAACCCCCCCCCCTCATCTCCTCCCCCATTACGTTCCATTCCATCCCATCCTATCATTCCGACCCACCCACAAAAACCCACCGGAACGACCCCGGGAATCGGACC
>JAOUQU010302428.1:0-12998 GCA_028566735.1 Ammoglanis amapaensis
ACACACACACACACACACACACACACACACACACACACACACACACACACACACACACACACACACACACTGACCTCAGTCACAAACACAAACTTTTTTAAAGAAAATGATTCTGATAATGATAAACAAACAAATATTAATAAGCTAATATGTTTTTTGAATTGGAACAAAATGTACCCGTTGCAAATCAAGTCACATAAATAGTTATACACAGTACAACCGGCAGTGAAATGCTTTATAACTACTCCATCCGAACACTCGAAATTACGGTTTACAAGATAAAAAACAATAGATTATAAATGTAAACAATAAGTGTAAACATTAAGTGTAAACAATACATTTAAAAAGTAGGAAAAGGTAGGTTATAACAAGGAGAATTAATTGTATATTAATTAATTAAGAATTAATATATATATATATATATCAGGGGTCACCAGCCTTTTTAAGGCTGAGGGTCTTAAACTTTTGGGGTAAAAGGTACTTTTTTTTGGGTACTTTTGGGGTACCAACTAATGCGAAGGGCGACCAGTTTCATACACACTTGTGACGTCACGGGCCCCACGTTGGTGACCCCTGATATATATCTTTAAATAAAGTGACTTTAAAGTGCTAAGTTGCTTAGTTTGTATTTGTATATGTTTTATTAGTGGCTTCCTCCCACCTCACAAAGACATGTAAAATGTTGGACTAGTAACTAAGCTTAACCCAGACGTGGATGAATAAGCGTGCTATAACTTACGACTTGAAAACCTGTTCAAGGAATTTTCTCTTGTCAACTTAGTGGTAACCCAGACATTAAATTACTGGAATAGAATACTGACAACAAATTATCACTATTTAATGGCATTATAATGGGTGATATACAGGTATTATATATGTAATTAACTATTATTACTACTATATTAACTATTTGGACGGGTGTATGCTACAGTAGCTCTGTGCTCAAAATGTAGCGGGTACTTTGACATCTTTGTGCATTTGCTGCCATCTGCTGGCAGAACAATATTCCACAAAAGACAAAAAGATACGTAGTTCTGCTATGTAAATTATGATTCTAAATCAAATTATGAAATTATGAAAATATGTAACTATATATTATATGGTCGATGCATAATTAATGTGTGCTGCGGAAATATTTTAATTTTGGATTTGTACATATTTTTTCATACTATCTCAATTGTTTATAATTGGGGTTATAATATGTGATGCCTAGATTTGAAAAGATTTGTGTTTTTTGCTAATTTCTAAAGACAGTGTGTATTATATATTAAAATACAATTGACACACATTGCTGCTGTTGAAAAGTAAAATAGTAGATAGTTAAATCTATTAGATCATTGCTATAAGATTATTATAAACATTATTTACCGCTTGTTCTTGGCAGATCTGAGTGAGTCTCTCTAGCTGTTCCTCGTGCACAGCTTTAGCTTTTTCATATTGTTGAAGCTCCAGCTCCATCTCTACTTTCACTTGCAGCACGTATGCTATTTAAAGAATGAAAATAAACAAAAAAAATACAATTATATAAGGCAATTCTTATATATATACGCTTAGAAGCCACACATAACTAAAACCAACAGTTCACTGAAATAATCAGGGCACTTCCCATTCAGGTACGGTTTTAAAATGCTCTATTAGACCAGCAATAAACACTGTTCATCAGTTCTGGACATCGGATACCATTTTAAAATATAGCTGCATTGTAGTTAACAAATGGAGCCAGCTGTAGCAGGTACAGGACTTGTAATCAAAAGGACATCTGTTCAAACCTCAACAATGCTAGGTTGTTGCTGTTGGGCCCTTGAGTGAAGTCTTTAACCCTCAATTGCTCAGACTAAATTCTGTAATTACTGTAAATCACTTTGCATCAATGCATCTGCTAAATGCTGAAAAGATAAATGAGAAACAATGTAAACAAACTATAACAATTTTTAATATTTTTTATATATTATATAAATATATAATATTTATATTAATAGTTTAGACATGGTTTAAAGCTCAGTCTAAAGACACTCCACCTGTATCTTACTTAATCTACTGTGAGGTGACAGTGCTTCCCATTTAGTCATCATGGCACCTAACATTTTGCTTTATATAAATTATTGATTCACACTATATCTAACATGTTTGAAAAAAGACATGACTTGCTGCTGGGGATGGCCAAAGCCCTGCAATCAGCTTGATCTTATTTTGGGTCATGTTGGGGAACACACTGGGTGAATACGCTAAACACCTGAACAGGCTGCAGGGTACCCCCCCCATCCAAACACACAGAGGACAATTTCAGTATCTCCAATTAACACTTGAGTACCCAGACAAAAATCGACTGGATTGCCGGCTGAAAGTTCTGGATTGTCTTACCCAGGAATCAAACCCAGGACGTCTTGCTGTGAGATGACAATGCTAACCACTAAGCCACCCTGCCTCATTGTAGGTCCTGTCAAATATGTAGGATTAGCAGTAACTCAGTCATCGCACAGTGGTTAGGTCACTGGACTAGTAATCATATAGTCACCTATTTAAGCCACACCTTTGCCAGGTTGCTGCAGGTGGGTCATTGAACAACAACATTGGATATATTCAATATACTAAGTATTATAAATATTGACTTAAAATATTGACTATATACGTCAATATCAGTACAAAATAGATAACAAGTGAATCAGGTTGTGTAACGTTACAAACTGCATGTAGGCTGAATCTGAAAAGTTCATCTTACCTAGACCTCATAATGTGCAGTATGTTCTTTTTTTATCAAGACAAGGTCTTTTAAACCCAGCATGCAACGCACAAATCAATGAGTCTGCTCATTGGCTTGCTTCTTGGTTGCTGCTTTCTCAGCAGTGCTGGATGGACTCAAATGCTCAATTAGAATTTAGGCCAGACTCTTTCCTGCTGCTACAAAATGAAATTGGACCAGCCAGAAATGAGAAGTTAATTTAACTTCCAATCGTTATTATACAATGAGTATTAGGGTTATAAAACGGAGCCTACTGATGCATTTAGAACTTGAAAATAAACTGTTACAGAATCTTAAGCAGTGGCTTCGTCAGCTATCTGGTAGTCCCAATACGCTTTGCCCATACATAATATATAAATACAATAAGTGAAAAAAATAGAAATGTACAGTTAATAAAACTCTATAAGGGACAGAATTTCATTTTGCAACCCTGACTGCTACTGTGATAGGTAACAACTACATTCTACATTTAATGTTACGTTTGTAAAAGCATGCTGATATTGTACGTAGTAATGTAAAAAGTTCTATATTTTTCATAATCGTAAACAAATTTTGACTTATTCTTAAGTCAAGTGGCAGCTTTTATCGTGTATATGTTTTTTTTGTAGTTAAGCATCAAGGTGGTGAAAACACGCTGCCACAGCAGACTCACCACCTTACGATATTGGACCCAAGTGGCTGAACAAGATCAATTACTAAGGTTAACAAGGCATAATGCTTAAAATACAAATAGTGCAAACACCATCAGTTCCCTGTAATAGCTGAAAGGTGTACAAAGAAAAAAACGGTTTACTTTTCGAGAGCGCTCTACAAATAAAATTAACAACAATGTGCTAGATTGATTTTGTAACATCAGCAAGATATTCGAAACAGTTACCCATTATTTTGTAAAACATATTTTGATACATTTGATATATTTTGCTTTGAATGTCTCTGTAGACTGTTGAATTGCAGATTGTAATTTGTTTGTTCACCCAGATTGTACTAGTTAGACAGCAGCTACAATCAATTTCCTTGTGTGTACTCAAATACTTGGCTAATAAATCTGATTCTGAAGATAGCCAGAGGGTGTCAGTAGAAGCTACCACAGCACATTATGATTTGAACAGTTGCAGCCTAGTGGTTAAGGTACTGGACCAGTAATAGTATATTACCTGTTTAATTCCCATTACTGCCAGGTTGTTACTGTTGGGTTTATAAATGCAACAGTAAATGTAAAATGATTTTAAAGCCATCAATGAACCAAACTAAATATTCGAAAATGAAAAGCGTGTAACACAAATGTTATTGGTTTCACTTAAAAGCTAATTGGTTTACAAATAAAAACAAACTAATAAACAACTAGTAACCCGATCATTAACATTCTTCAAAACTTTCATGAACAGATCATTAACTAGTACGTCAGTCTTGAGGTATTACTTTGAGTTGAATAAAAAAAAGTTAACAAATTTCCAGCTTTTTACCTTATTGGCAGTGTAAAGCACAATAAAGAGACTCAGCACTGGGATGAACTGAGCTGGGTTATAAAGCACAGCTGCAGCACATTATTGCTAAATAGTGTGACAGCCCATGAAACATGAAGTTCATGCAGTGTTTACACACCTGTGCATCATTATCTGCACACCTCTTTGCTGGCAACGAGCTTGTTCAGGGCTGACCAATCATTGTATCCTCTTGTCTTGTTTCGAGATATTGATCCCATTAAATATTAATATTTCTTTATTTCATGCTCTTTCTACTTTTATTTCCCAATGTGCCTGTAACACTAGTCTAACATTCATCACTGAATATTATTATTTCTTTAGGTTATAAAAAAGCCTTATAATAAGGCACTAGTCCAATACTGGGTTTGTCCTTAATTTTAGTCTAACCAGGTGTCAAATTGGATATAGCTGATTTAAAAAGTGCATGGCAAACAACCCAAGGCAATCAGTGTGGAATTTACATGCGTACTGTGTCTGTAAGGGTTTCGTCAGGGTACTCCGGTTTTCTCTCACAGTCCAAATACATGCAGACAGGTTTTTAATAGGTTTCTTAATATGATTAAGTGGTGGTAAAACTAAATAATGAATGTATGAATGGAAATTTGAGGTATCAATGAATTGCTAGTTTGTTCTTTTACCTTTAGGTAAATTCTCCTTTGGAGAATGTTCTAATTTAAATTTAAGATATTTAATTCGATTTTAGACTTTTAGCTTGGGTGAAAGGCAGCAAATATAGGAATGGATAGATAGTGAGTACAGCAATATAGTCTGTTCATACCAAGAATAATGTGGGCAATGATTGTGGGTCAATATTGTGGGATGATGGAACACTTCAAAGCCATTACAATTACACAGCCAATGACATTTCAGCAATTCTTCTCTACATGAATCTCTCTTCATCTCAATAATAAATGATTACGGCACACAGCCAGATTTAAAAAAGCCTAGAGATTGTCCAGAAAGCACATTAGTTTTGAGGGCAGAACAAAAAATCAGTACAGTCAGTGACTTTCAGTAACTTTCGGCAACTAATATTCAATAACGCATTCAGCTACAGCATGACTTCAAACTGCAATATTTCTACCTATACTAGAGTGACCAAAACATTTCAGTTCTCTAAGAAAATGTTTATGGAAGTTATTTTAAATCAAGCTACTGTGGCCAAATCAAGTATCTTATTACCTTAAGTGTGAGATTACACAAGAGATTTAAACATTTTCATAACTTTATAAAAATCTCCGGATCGTTTTTAAAATGTAATTTTGTTAAGTAAGAGGAAGCTCTTCTGGAAAGCAGAATTTTGGGTAATATAGGTGCACAGCAGAGCTGGCTGATGAATTGTAGTCCAAAGTCCAAACGAAACATTTCTAAAATTGAATGCACTATTAAATATGAATGTAACTCTTAAGCAATATTCTGCTGACTTTAGTCTCTCTCTAACAAATAAAATAAGTCAACCATACTAAACATTTATAAACTGCTGAGTAAATCACAGTTCAGGAATTATGTGACTACACAAGAAGTAGCTATATATATAGCTTCAATAATCTTCAATAATCAAACGTAACTAAATTACTAATTTAAAAGTAAATAGAACGATTATGTCTGCATGTTCATATGATGTTGACAGTCTTCTACGGTTAGACAGCCTGGACATCTCCTTCAGTTTGACAATTGCAGTGACAAAATGACGAAACAAGGTTGACCTACCGAACACATTAACCATGCACAATTCTTTCACCAACAAGAGATGGTATTAACTTCTGTAGACAGAAGACGTCAGCATGAATTTTAATTAAACAGTGCGCTGGCTGAGCTGCTCAGGAAGCACCTATTGATTGACGAGCAACTATAGGATAATGACTGACACAAAGTTAATACAATGTTTTGGCCCTTTTAGTAAAAGTATATTATTTTATATGATTTATTATTTGTATTAAATCACATTTGAACCGAAGTTCAAAAGCTATTGTGTGCTGGGATGATAGGTATAATGGTAGGTATACCTAGTATTGGTAGACTATAACGTAAAATGGCATATTATATATTATTTGACTTGTTTCATAAAATGTATGTTCATCTATCACTTTCTACTTATACACCTGAATATTAAAACTTTTTGAAAGAGGAACAACAAATAGAAAGACTTATTGGCAAACATAGTAAACACAATTACCATCAATAATTCTCTTGACTCTCCAAATACGAAGAGTGATGATGAGGCTAATGGCATCCCATGGGCTGCTGGGTCCATTAGCAACAGTGGAGGCAACCATTGGAGCCAAAGAGAGGACAATCACAGCACCATCAAACACCTAGGACCAGCAAAATATATACACTCATACAATTAGCTGCAAACTGCAATGAATGAATCAAGTTTATGCCACAATTGTACCCCTGAACAATACCCTGATTATTAACTGATCAATTAATAAATGTAAAAAAGTGAATCACACCTCCCCATGTTTTAAATACACATGTCTTATGTATGTACATGTGAGGTAATGTCTGATTTATTTAGATCACATTCATATATATTTACATCAACAAGATTTAAATTATTCCTTAAACATTTAAAATCTACCAGCAATTTAAAATAAAAAAGATGATTCATGCATGTGTTTTTTTTTATCATAAGTTATTCATAAATACATTATAAATACTTAATAGTAAACATACAAAATAACAATTTTCATTGTATCATTTAGCAATAAGTACATCAGTTATTTTTTCTGACGTACATCAGGTAATTTATGTGCTGGTTTAGTACTCAAATTTGATTAACGAACGTGAGAAGAACAAAAGAAGACAGTAAATTGCATATTACATGGAAAACAGCTAATTTCACAGTTCATTACACAATTTTAATGATTGTAAATCAGTTAGAGCCTTAGATTCATTTAGCCAATCAGGTAACCCATTTTTGAATACCACTTAAACTATATTATCACTACTCAACTGGTCAACAATATTAAAAACAATAACAGCTTTGGGTGCCAAATCCTCTTTTGCTCTGTACTATTCTTATTATGAAGTGGGAAACTATTCTAACACAAGCATTCTAATGCAAACAGACAAGGCATGCAGTTCACAGCAGTGGGCTGTATCCGACACCACTACATCATTACAATGCAGCTGTGACATTGAAAGCATGACACTGCAGCTATGAGAGAAAGACACTTTCCTTCTTAATTATCTCTATTCACCTAACCTCAGCTTAATGAGTCTCTGGGGATCTTACCTCAACTTTATTCTCTATGTAATCCCATATCCCCAACACCACAATCCTGAAAACCGTCTGAAAGTGAAACAGAAGAAGAAGGGCAACCAGGAAAAAAAGTCCCACAGAAAGTCAAAAACAGAACAAATGCTTTTACAATTAAAAACAAAATTATTCACTAATTCATTGTTTGTTTTGTCTCTGTCTTGTTTTGCTAGGGTAATATCCTGTATACAACCATCCTGATGTTTACATTTTCTGTAATTCATTCATTAAGGTGACACCTTTTCCAGGGATGTACATAAATTTTAACCAGATATTTTCAACATAAACGCATGCTGGGAATACAAAAATATAGCAGTGGAAGCAGAGGGTGGTTCTGGACCTGCTTGCTCTGTAATCCTAAACTGTCCTAAATAAATAATATGTGGATAATTTCAAATCACTCCTTAAGATGTGTTTATAAAGACAAAATAAAACCTAAAACACTAAATTTGATACCATTGATACATTCTGTGCTTAAACATCCAGTGTCCAATGAACATATGTAAAAAAAAGAATGCCAACATAGATCAGTGAAGTAGTGCATCACTTCGTGGTTCTTTGTAAGAACATATTTGATGTTCCAGTTCTAACACAATTTTTCAATGACAAAAATTAAATGGTGTTTCAAAAGGTTGTCTCTATCATGTTCTGTAGAAAATTACTAAATTCAGAACCATATATGCTCTGCTAGAATATATTTATCTGAACTTATTCATTTACTACAGAACATGATAAAGAGGATCTTTTGAAAACCACTTTCTAATTTCTTATTGAAAAAAAATGGTTATAGCCGGAACCAAACACCATGGCGCGGACTACAAAATAACGACAAGACTTCCATGGTCTACCACAAATTAGTAAATTCAAAGAGTCCCAAAATTTAAAATGTGTTGCAGGTGTAAAATGCAGGAATGGATGTTAATTAATAAATTCAATTACTTAAATCACACAACGTATGAAATAAAACTGGGTTATACGTGCAAGAATAAGAGTCCCAGCTCTTTTAAATATGGGTTATAAAATGTTTATTATCCACCTGGTTTTCATACAAAAAATACATACTATTAATATAAAAGTCAATATTTTAACTATTAATTATTTAATATTTATATAGAATATGCTTTCACATTTCATGAAGTAAGGACTATTGATATACTATTCAATCCACATATCTCTTTATTTTAGCCCAGAGCATGCAGCAGAGATACATAATACGTTTGTGTAATACCTATTTGTATGTATTTAAAATTAAAAAGTGAAATAAAAATATCACAGTCTAGCTGTTTAAATCACCATGTGTTAAGTTTAAATGATCACATGAATATTAACCAATCATCAATATAACAGTGACGTGCATTTACACAGTCCACCGCAGCAGTAGTGGACTAAATAAATGCAGCCACCTACAAGCATATACAGGCATACTTACCTCTGTGAAGAAAACTGAAAGAATGACTAAGCTGATCCAGTGAATAATGGCAGCAAACTGAGATTCATTTGTAACTGAGGGAGTAAAACAGACAAGATTTGATTAACATAACTTACATGACCAAATGTATGTAACATAACATTGCATTTAACCGACGCTTTTATCCCAAGCGACTTACAATGAGCAGACAGGGTTAAGGGTCTTGCTCAAGGACCCAGCAGCGTAGCGGAGTGTAGCAGAGCCTGGATTTGAACCCCCAACCTTTGGGTTCCCAACCCAACGCTCTACTCACTAGGCTACACTGTCCCTGTTCATCCTGTATTTTTTAAAGTTGCTTTGAGACAATGTCTATTGGAAACAGCAAAGAGTCGTGGGTTTGTTTTCCGAGCACAGCAATCCGGGGCTTTCTGTGATTGGTTTGCATTTGTGTTCGCCATATGGGGAGGACATGCAAACTATGTGGGTTCCCTTTGAGTATTCCGGTTTACTCCCACAATCTAAAGACATCAATTCAGGTTAATTAGAGATACTAAAAAAATCGAGTAGAGAACTAGTAATTCAAAGGATGGCGGTTCAAACGTCATCACTTCCAAAAATACATAAAAAATGGAAAGAAAAGAAAACTGATAAATGCTAAAATCTTGCCACAAGAGAATGGGAAGCCAACATAGTGGTAGTGCTGTGAGGATCAAGATGATTAGCTAGGCTTTTTGGATTATTCCTAAAGTTGATTATCAAACCTGTAACAGTATCAGTTAGGTATCCTGCATAATACAAGGAGGCATACTGGATGCAAATGCAGTTTAACTATAGATCAAAACAAGTTTGGATTGTATAAATCCTTGTTGCAGTTAAAACTTTATATAATCAGCCAATGAACAAAGTTGTAGTAATCAAAATTAAGTTAATTACTTATCGAGCATAATAGAGAATGGCAAAGACGACAATGCTAGGGTCCAATTTGGTCACTGACCACAATGGTTCACTGATCTGTGAACAGAATGGAGGCTTAATTTATAGTTAACAAACCAACAAAAGAAATGTAATCTACAAAAACACTAAATGGAAATGAAACACAGGAAAAACAAACAAACAGGTGAAAGAAACACAACTTATTGTTTATATGCAACTGTGGTCAAATGGAGAACTTGTACAATTTTTACTTGAAGTTGACCTGATTAATCTTGTGTAATCAGTTACGTCCTGTCATTAAAGTAACCACTTTACACTAATGCGAGGTATATGTATAAATATTTTAGTGATTCTGAAAAAGTCAGAATTTTATGACCAGGTGACCTAGGCTGCCACAGTGAGTGGGCAAATGATGGACAAGACAGACACAAAGTCCCGTTCTTAATCTGTTATTTTGATACCAGCTTTTTTAATGCAGGTATTTAATTGACCAGCATTTCAAACAACTATCTAATGCATGTTCTTTGTAATATATTTTAAACCTTTTTTACACTATTCAAAAGTACACCGACATTTGGATCTAGCCTTTTTGTTGCAGTAACTGCCTCTATTTCTAAAAGTACTATGGGCAGGATAGCAATGCATCTCAGAACAAAATGCTTTCCCACAACTATCAGAAAGGAGATAGATAAGTCTTAAAAAGCATTTTTTTTATTCAGAATAAGCATGTTTGAAGAAACGTTAAAAATCTGTTTGTATAAGTACAATTATATACTTATGTTTCAACAGCAATAAGCTATTTTTTGCTTGTTTTTTATTACAGTAATACAAAAACTGTCAGACCCTGTGAATTACTTATATACAAATATTTGGCAATATGAGGAAACATCTTGTATATTGCATGCACTGGAATGATTTATGAGCATAATTTGAAATTGTTATTTAATAATGAAATAGCTGCAATAGGGTTTTTTTTTCTTTTGTGCATATAGTAACAACATTTTTTGAAGACTGTTATTAAATAAGGCAAAAAAAAAAGATTTACATTGAACTCATCAATAAATTTAAAGAGTTTTTCTAACTCTTGCTTAGAGACCCATTTGTATTTTAAGAAAAACAAAACTAACTTTTTCTGCTTTTACATCAAAATAAAAGTAGACTTTTTGTAACATTTACTCTGAGCCATACCTTGATGCTCCACTTTGAATTAAATACACCCTGATTGATAAGGCAAATGAAGGCAAATCTGCTCTGGTTAATTGTCTTTCAAACGCCCTCATTAATCAAAGCTCAGTCATGGCTTAGACTGGTGGCCCTGTCAAATCTTCAGCTGCCGCTGCTCTTCCGCCGCTCACCTCCCAGCATGACGCCCATGCTCCACCGTGCTGCCGAAGATCATGGGCTGTTGACTCTGCACCTGCCTTCAAGCAGAGACAGCCACTGACTGCCCCTTGTTTCACTGCACAGACCCGAGAGACCAATTTAGCAGCCACTTAATGATTCATGGCTTTAGCTAAAGAGAAAAAAGGGGGGGGGCAGCATATGATTTTGGAAATAAACAAGTTTAATTAGTTCTGTCTATACATTATTTACATATTTAACTGCACCCATATTAATTCATATATTGTTTGTGAGACGAGAGCGAGACAGATATCTTGTATTCACAACATCTGGTTGCATGCCTTTGTTGTGAGCATTGTATGGTTTCAACCAAGCATAGGTTTTTGAGGATAGTGCACCTCCCATTGCTATCATCCTGGGACAGGTGATCGAACTAAGAGAGGAGAAAGAGGAGGAGAATGAGGGGGCTTTTTGAGGGGTATGGCCATGTGGGATTTAGCTAGCCTGCTTAACAGAAAAATGACTGGGTTGAAAAGCTTAAAATATGGAGGACAATTATGTCTTATTTATGGGTTATACCCCTGTTTTCAAAGAGATTCACTGAGATGAACAGGGCACAGTGGCTTGAAACACTGCCAGACTAAATATCTGGTGTGATTTTAGAGTGAAAATGACAACTTTTAAAAATACAATATTTGGAACTAGACTGACTCCTTTTGTGGGTCAGCTTGGCAGGTGTATTGGCAGATTTATTGCTCGTAATCTCTAGATTTTTGTTCTGGGTTACAAAGGTTTTACCAATATACAATGAGTACATTCACCCAGTGGGAGCTTGTAAACTGTAGTCCAGACTTGAAAAAAAAACATTCCAAAAAAATGTTTTCAGTTTGTCAACAAATGTAAAACTATAAAAAAAAAAAATTTCAAAAAAGGTTAGAACCAATTTGCAAACGAGTATTACAGTGAAATGAGTATACAGTCCTGATTGTTTGTCTGGTGGAGTGGTCCACTTCTTTCCATGCTTTCGCTGCTTTTTCTCAAACTCTAAGGAGCATAACGTAAAGAATGGCTGTCTTTTAAAAAAATCCCAATGTAGTCACTTTGTTTCTTATTATTAAAAAAATCAAGAGATAACTTAAGCAAATTGTTGTCAAGCAGTACATGCACAAAAACTTGAAACTTTATGGTGCAAATAAGAAGCATTATGTTAACTATGTACTGAATCAGTCTTGACTGTTCTGGGCTCTGAGCCAAATTGGATGAACTATTTCACCACTATTTTAAAAACACTAGCTCCAGCACATACATCAAAAGGACCATCCAGACTCAACAACTCCAAAAGGGTCTGTCATGGACTCATTCATATTCATGTCACTTGCGCAATGCTAGCACCAATGCAGAAAAGTATATTGAGATCTTAGAGCAACATATACTCATTTGAAGATGCCATTATTTCCACAGAAGTCCAGCATTTGTCAACCAAACACTGGTCATTAATCATACATTACAAATTACAAAGGTATGAGGAAGAAGAGGGTACTGGATTGGTCTGCCTGCAGTCATAACTTGTTTCCAACAAAGAATGTGTGAAGATTTCTGAAATGCAACTATGCAAACAGTAAGGTCTGTTGGACACGTTTGCCTGGAGAATATGGTAAAATAAAATATAATTACATCTGAAACACTAAAAGGTCAAAATAACTTTTTTGTAATGTGTTGCAGAGCCGATGGATGTTTATTAAAAAGAAACTGATGATCACACACACACACACACACACACACACACACACACACACACACACACACACACACACACACACACACACA
>JAOUQU010302537.1:0-12997 GCA_028566735.1 Ammoglanis amapaensis
CTGAACTCTGACCCCCAACTTCCAGACAAGTTGTGATATGTGAAGAGAAACATTTCATTGTACTGAACATCAGTATATGTGTAATGATGAATAAAATTTAATTTGAATTTGATTAGAATTTTTGTATCGTGTGTTTAGCTGGAAAACTTGATGCTGGACAAGGACGGTCACATCAAGATCACCGACTTCGGTCTGTGTAAGGAGGGAATCACGGACGCCGCCACCATGAAGACGTTCTGCGGGACTCCTGAGTATCTGGCGCCCGAGGTACAGAGGTGGACCGTTCCTGTATTAAAGCATCATGGGTGATGTGACGTGATGTCATTGCAGCGTGACTTCATTTCTCACATCAGTCTCGAGTGTGTGTGTGTGTGTGTGTGTGACTCAGGTCTCATCTTTGTGTGTGTGTGTGTGACTCAGTACTCTGTGTGTGTGTGTTTAAGATTCAGTGCTGATCTCAGCTCTGCTCATCTTTCCCTGTGTGTGTGTGTGTGTGTCTGGGGTTCGTGTATTTTTGTTGGCAGAAAGATGTTGTTGTTGATCCGGTGTTTATTATGATGTATCTAATCAGTTGTTTACGATGAGTGCATGTTTTATTTGATCAGGTGTTGGAGGATAACGATTACGGCCGGGTGGTGGACTGGTGGGGGCTCGGCGTGGTCATGTACGAGATGATGTGCGGACGCCTCCCCTTTTATAATCAGGTACCAACACCGTATACGAACGTCGCAGGAGTGTGTGTGTGCGTGTGCGTGCGTGTGTGTGTGTGATGCAATGATTGGGGGGGGTGGGAGTGAAAATGAATAATCAAACTCCTGATTCTTTCTTCTCCTTTATTGATGCCGGTTCGATTAAAAACTAAGTCATGTGTCTCACTAGCGAGGGTTCTAGTGACGCCTTATAAGACTCTATAATCACACCTATGAAGCTAACGCAGGTAACGTCGCACCATTCGGAGCAATGTGGCATGTCAGCAGGTCGTGTGTTCGCGTCTCAGTTAACGTCGACTGAAAACGTTTCAGCTTCACCGACAAGCCGGAAACTTCCAAGCAAATGCACTCGTGCACCTTTTATTTATAATAAAGTTTTATAATAATAGTGTAAATATATTAATATCGATATGTGAGGAGTCGGGATGAGTTGTTGTTGAGTAAAGTGTTGTTGTTGTGTCTCTTCCTCAGGATCATGAGAAACTCTTCGAGCTGATTCTGATGGAGGAGATCAAGTTTCCTCGGACGTTGTCCAGCGACGCCAAGTCACTGCTGTCCGGCCTGCTCATCAAAGACCCCAACAAGAGGTTTGAGTCTTAATCTCGTCATGGACACTCGTAGTCCACCGACCGGCGTGTGTGTGTGTGTGTGTGTGATCACACATCCCGGGTTCCATCCCTCTGCCCTGTGGAGACGCAGCGTGTGTGATGAGGAACCGTTTCCTGTCACGACTGTAAACAGAATGTAAAACAGAACAATGTGTTGTCGCTGTACTTGCGCCCTCTGCTGGCTGGTCAAGCTTACAGTGCCACGTTACACCAAACTGAGTCTTGTCTGAGAGTCCACAAGTGTCCAGGGTCAGTGAGTCGGGGTCTGCAGGCAGACCATTATGAACTGGCAACTGGGAGTCGACTCGACTACAGCAGAGACGACCGACCTGTTATTACTGACCTTACGTGTGTGTGTGTGTGTGCGTGTGTGCGGGCGCACAGGTTGGGGGGAGGACCGGACGATGCCAAGGAGATCATGAGACACAGTTTCTTCTCGACGCTGGACTGGCAGGATGTTTACGACAAAAAGGTACCACGCGAAGGGGCTGCGTCCCAAATCGCACACGTACACACCTCCGTTTTTAGCGCGTCCGAAGAAGCTGAAAGTACCAGGATGTTGCACTGATTTAAATCCGATCATTTGGTGACTCCCGGTGTTTGTAATCTCTTCCCCCGCAGCTCGTCCCGCCGTTTCTGCCCCAAGTGTCGTCCGAAACGGACACCAGGTATTTCGACGAGGAGTTCACGGCTCAGACCATCACCATCACCCCTCCCGAAAAGTGTAAGTGTCAGAGATCGCCCCCCGCAGGACAGTCGGGGCTCTTCAGACCACCATTTAAACCATTCTAAATAAAGTGAATTTGATTCATTATGAAGTGAAATATAAATAAAGGGAATATAAAGGTAATAAATGTATTATTAATAAAATGAATGTAAATAAATAAAAGATAAATAAAGTGAGTTTATATTTACACTTTATTTTATTAAGAGAAGATAAATAAATAAAGTGGAGGTTAAAAAAAATTGAATATTAATGAATAAAATAAATGAAATGAACATAAATAAAATCAAGATAAATAAAGTGAATTTAAATGTAGTGAATATTTATATTCACTTTATGATTGTTTTCACTTTAATTGTAAATGGAAGATAAATAAAGTAAATATACATAAAGTGAAGATAAATCAAGTGAATTCTTGATGTGAGTCGATTGGTATCGATTATAAATGAATCGTTTTCTTTGTGTTTCCTCTGCAGTTGATGAAGATGGAATGGACTCGGCCGATAGTGAGAAGAGACCACATTTCCCACAATTCTCTTACTCGGCCAGCGGACGGGAGTGAGCGGGAGTCGCGATGGTCCGGCGGCCGTTCAAGGAAATAACGTAGCCATGTTAGAATGAAGTGTGCACTCTCTCTCTCTCTCCTCGTTCTCTCTCTCTCTCCTCAGTTCTCTCTCTCTCCTCGTTCTCTCCTCAGTTCTCTCTCTCTCCTCGTTCTCTCCTCGGTTCTCTCTCTCTCTCCTCGGTTCTCTCTCTCTCTCCTCAGTTCTCTCTCTCTTTCTCTCTCTCTCCTCGGTTCTCTCTCTCTCTCTCTCTCTCTCCTCGTTCTCTCTCATACTCTCTCGCTCGCTCACTCTCCTCGGTTCTCTTAATGAAGTATCGGGGAGGGTCTCTTTCACTTTTGTTTATTCTTTGTTTGTTTTTGATATATATGTGGGGGGGGGGGTTTGGATGAACGGGTTTAGTTTTGTCGTTTTGTTTTTGCACGGTTGGGTCGGACCGGCGCGGGTTCGACACACATCAAAGACTCGTGTACATCTCCAGCGTTGTTGTTGTTGTTGTTTACAGACGACGAAGTCACGATTTTGTTTGTTCCGTCGTGCATTAAATCATTAGCAGTATTACGATGGACGTTGCACGATTCATTGGGACTTTGTGTGTAGGTTCATGAAGGAGCCCGGGGGGGGGGGGACAAAACCAAAAATGTTGCCTTACACGGGACAGGGTTCATGGTCATGTGATCGGCTCCTTGTGTTTCCATTTCTTCTTCTTTATTTATTTGCTCCGTTTCTGTACAGCGCACATTCTTCATATCTCGTAACTTATAATAATAATTATAAACACTATAACATGTACAGAGACGACAGGAAAACGCTCGAGAGAAAACACAAACTTTTATTAATTCACTTCTAATGGAGCCGATTTTATTTACAGATGAAATAACAGAAGTGACCGATACAGTCAAAGCTTCACTCGCTCCTGCACCAATCATCCGGTCATCTGATCTGAACATTCACCACGTTTCGAACACTCAGGTCAGGACAGGAGCTTGGCCACTACGTTGGGCCCCTGAGCGAGGCCCCCCTCAAAATAGATTCAACCACATCTGGATAGGAAAAGCGTTTTGAAAGTTGAAATATGAAAGTGAAAATGATGATGAGGCGAGAGGGAGCTTAGAAGGCAGTTTAGCTCGGTTTCATTATATATATTTACACACACACACATATAAATTTAATATTATAAATATTTGTTTATATATAGGGCTACTCATGGAGCCCCATTAAGTTGCAGACAAATCGAAACCTCTTGTAATGGTCATGAAATCAAATCTCATCATTATGGGTACAGGGGGGTTAAAACTCATTATTTATATTCAGCATTTATATATTTGCAGACACTTTTATCCAAAGCTTTTGCGCCATTGGGGGTCAAGGGCCTCGCTCAAGGGTCCAACAGTTGCAAGACCTTCTGGCTACTAGTCCACTACCTTAACCGACCTTAAAACTCGTTGTTATGGCTGTGGTTTAGGAGTTAAAGGTCATGTGATGCGTGGTGAATGCGGCGGCCAAAATGTTACGACGTGGTGCTTCAGGGTTAGAGCGAAGGGGGGTGGGGGTGGGGGTTCACTCTGATCATATTTAACACAATATATTTTAATTATTTTACACGTTCAGTCTTATCAAAAACTTTCGATACGTCAGATTCTGATTTCTGAAATATACACAGACGTCTGGGAGACGATTTACACCTGAACTCAGACGATAGAGACGCACCGTTTATTTACAGGGAAAGTTTTATATGCGCAGTTCTCACTACACACCTCCGGGGGGCGGGGGTCATGTAGACGATGGGCATCGATCAGAACCCCCATCGGATCATCACGATCACGAGGAGCGTGAGCTGGGTGTGTGTGGGGCACAAAGTGACACCCCGGCGGGGAAATCAAACAAACGCATTAAACACACACACACACACACCTAGAGGGCAAAAGTCGATACAGAAAAGGCCTCAACGGCGCCACCCATGAAGCCATTAATCAGCTGTTAGATGTTCTAAGCAGATGAGTGATGAAACAGGTCTAAAGGTTTAGGGAAGGCCCTCCGCTCTGTCACGCTAGTACATTCAAACCCCAGGCCGAGTCTTTAAGCCGGATGCCCTTCCTGACCCGACTCCATTCTATTGATCCCGCCGAGCACCTAAGGCATGTATTTGGACAGTTGTTGATGGGTTTGCTTATATATATAAGAACATGCAAACCACACAGAAAGGATCCGCGATGGCTTGGATCGAAAACCTGGGACGACCCGCCGGCGCTACCCACCGAGGGAGGGGGGGGGGGGTGCGAGGGGCGTGAACCTCTCCCGTTTTGATTGTGGATGATGATGGAGACGCATTATTTACAGTGTTGTGGATTCGACAGCATTTCGTGGTCGTACGTCGTTTCTTTTCAGGAGAGTTTCTGCCCTCCTGTGTATTTTTGTATCATACTTGTACCTTTTTATTTTTTATTTTAATGTTCCAGCTTTGTGGAAGAATGTTTCCTCCTTTTTGGACGGAGGCCGACGGTTCTATCGAAACGTTGCAGTTTGTTTCTTTGTTTTTTTTTTCCCTCTCCAGTTGTTGATTTGTTTTGGTTTTGATACCAAAGTGATCCGGCAGGAAGACGGAATGAAACCTGCCGCACCGCTTTCTGATGGTATTTATTTTAAGTTATAAATAAATAAAAACAGAAGGAATGACCGTTGCACTTGTGGTCACTTGTCCCGTTATTACATGTTCAGCATTTACCTATATAAAAGTATAAAAGCTTATTCTGTATGTAAACCTTCACTGCACAAACGAGGAACAGTTTTCTTATTTATTTATTATAAAAAGCTAAATATAATAAAATAATGATTTTGTATCTGAAAATAATCAGAAAGCAATTTGACTTCTATAATAATTTATTTATTAATCCAACCATTACCATCCAACCTTTATTAAACCATTTTCAGCGAATCGAGGGTTAAGGGCCTCGCTCAGGGGGCCCCCACAGTGGCAACATGGTAGTCGAAGGGGCTTGAACCGATGACCTTCGCTGCCCGGTGTCGTAACGAAGACGTTCTATTAACGGTTTGGTGATTAAACTTGTTTACTGCTGTTCCTTGTGTATTTACTGGACATCGGACAGGAGAAGCTGAATGTGCGCCATCTAGTGGGCACGTCTGATCACGACAGGTCCTTTTCAGGGTCACTCGGGTACAGCAGGGGGCCAGTCCACGTCCACCGACTGATGCGGACACAAGAACAGAGAACACGCGCTCAACAGAACGTCAGAAGGAAATTTTCAAGCACCAGCGCATTCATACGTTTAGTATCCACGCCCGGTCCAGATTTAGTCACAGCCGGTTCCCTCTCACCACTGCAGCGGCAGACCTCATAACCGCTTCTTTTCACCTGCAGGGTTTTTCCCCTTCTATCAGGCAGGTTCGTATGTAGATCCGTGACATGGTGCTGATGCCACGTCTAGCCAGCAGAGGTCGTCGCTGCAGCAGTCACTATGAATCCCACTGATCCCAGTTACAGAACTTCCACGTTCTGGCTACTAAACTTCATTACCAGACGCTCAAATAGAGTAAAAGATGCTCTTCCCTTCCGCAAGAACGTCCGACCCAACATACGAAATACATTCAGTAAATAAATCAGACGAACCTCCACGTCCAGTTCCAGAATGTCCACCTCCACCTCCATGAGGGACCCCAGACTGGGCTTCGTCCTCCCAAAATCTCCGTGCACGAACTCTTTGATGTAGCTGAACACTGACTTAAGGGGCTTGTTTGTAATGATGACGTATGTGTGTGTGTGTGTGTGTGTGCGAGAGAAAAGATTTGACTTTTGGAGTATAAATGATCTACAGTCATTATTAAGTGATTGGAAAGTCATGATGACAATGACACAGCGACAAACGCGTGTGTGTGTGCGTGCGTGCGTGCATGTGTGTGTAAGGATACGTGCCGGCCTGTGTGCGCAGCAGCAGGGTGAAGTGATGAGGATCCAGGTAGCGAGAGCTCATGGAGTGAATGATTCTCTGTCTGACGGCCAGCGGCCTGCGATGGAGAACTCTCAGTGGGGTCTTCTGATCAATCTTCAGCTCCTGAACACACACATACACACATATGCACACACACATGCGCGCACACACACACGCACGTGCGGAGAAAATTATTCTTTATTTATCAAGCATTTTTTATGCCGGCTCGTATCCATGACAGCAGACGTGTCATTCATTCATCACACATTTTGAACGATACACGAGTCACATCATCATCAAACGGTCTCTTCCTGCATGTTTTTGGACTGTTGGAGGAAACTGGAGCACCCGGAGTAAAACCCACACGGCCAGCACATCGCAGAACAATCAACAAACGGTCATTTATCCTTAAAGTTATTAAAAACTAACATTAAGTCATGTGCGGAATTCTTTTTAAATTGAGTGAGTATTGAGGGTCTTGCTCAAGGGCCCAAGAAGTGTGTGGATGTGTGGTTTTAACCCTGCAGGTATCTAAACCAGGAATCAGGTGCATCTAGAGACGCTTTATTAACGAAACGCACCGTGACGTTCCCCAAAAATTCCAAATCTGCAGCCGTTATTGGCGACTTTGTCCAGATGAGGGCGCTATAGGACTTGGTCTTCTCCTCTTCACCTTCCTTCATTCGGGATGTAGCTTCTCTGTATGAGAGAAAGCAAGAGAGAGAGAGAGAAAGAGAGAGAGCTATCAGAGTGTGTGTGTGTGTGTGTGTGTTCTCTACATGACGTACACATGAACACACACCTGGTCACAATCTGCAGGTCCCGGACTCGGATCTTCTCAGTTGATGTGTTGATGCTCTGCACGTACGCACGCACACGCACGCACACACACGCACGCACACACACGCACGCACACACACGCACGCACACGCACACACACTTCCTCACGTATGATTTCCTTATTCAAATGGTGTATTTGTGCTGCTGAGGGACTCACGCCCATAAATCCATCACACACACACACACACACACAGACACACACACACAGACACACAGACACAGACACACACACAGACACACACACACACACACACACACCCTGGTGGAGACCCCATGAAGTCATTCATTCATTTCAGGTTGGGCAGATAAATTCTGGTGCCACTTGAGGATCATCAAAAGTCTCGAGATCCAAGAGTCCAGAACTCAAAGTCTTACATCACAATGATTCAGTAGTCAGGGGCCGGCTTGCTCAAGGGCCCAACAGTGATGGGTCGTGAACCAGCGTCCTTTAATACACTCAGATTTACAGCGATGAGACGAGGACGAGAAACCATCTCTTCTGCAGAAGTCACATATTTCCCACAATCCTTCATTCCTCAGCACACAGTGAACTAAACCCGCTCATGGCTCTCTCTGTGTGTGTGTGTGTGTGTGTGTGTGTGTGTGTGTGTGTGTGTGGAAATATGTGATAATACACAGCGGAGGGATTTTACGGGCCACGCCCGAGCGGTTCTGACGCCACCCGCTGGAGGAACTTCACTCTCCAGCCTTTTGTACTCTGAATCGATTGTAACTCGGAGTTCCGATGCAGCTTTTATTTCTGTTATAGTCCACGCGCAGTTCCTCTCTCGAACCCGCCGGACCGGTTTCTGCGCCCATGGCTTTGTGCTCGGGGGTTACAGTCACGCCGGGAGAATAGAGGACCTTCCCTAAACCGTTGTGACCAGATTAAAGGCTCAATCGCTCGTCTTTAATGTCGCCGGATTCACGCCTGAAACACAACGCAGAGGAGCGTCCACGTGATTCAGGAGTCGGGTGATTCGGGAGTCGGGTGATTCGGGAGTCGGGTGATTCGGGAGTCGGGTGATTCGGGAGTCGGGTGATTCGGGAGTCAGGTGATTCGGGAGTCAGGTGATTCGGGAGTCGGGTGATTCGGGAGTCGGGTGATTCGGGAGTCGGGTGAGTCAGGAGTCGGGTGATTCGGGAGTCAGGTGATTCGGGAGTCAGGTGATTCGGGAGTCGGGTGATTCGGGAGTCAGGTGATTCAGGGAAAGAGGTGATTCAGGAGTCGGGTGATTCAGGGAAACAGTTGATTCAAGAGTCAGGCGATTCAGAAGGTGACTGATTCAGGAGTCAGTTAAACGAGTGAGTGGCTGATTTAGGAACCAGTTGATTCGTGAGTCAGTTAAACGAGTAGGTGAGTGATTAGAGGTTCAGAGGATTCAGAAATCATGTGATTCAAAAGGAGTCAAGTAAATGTGAACTTTTTCTACGTGTTCCAGTGAGTGTAAACTTTACAACACACAACAGCACAAAACACAATTGTAAACACAACGTTACAGCTGAGACCTTTTACCAAAACGTGGTGTTAAACGTTGGGACCGCGCTGCAGGATCCTGACACCGGCGGTGGCGGCGGCGACAGGACGCGTGAGGAACCGCGTGAGGGTTCCAGTACACGGCGTAAAGTTGAAAGCACTTTACAGCGCACTGGGTGAGAGGTGAAGCAGATTACTGAGGAATTTCCTTCAGCTCATCCATCACGAACCCACCGACGCCACCGTCAGGTCACATCCACACCCGAGGAAACAAACACCTCCTGTTGGACCCTCGAGCGAGCGAGACCCAACCGTCCAGCCGAGAGCCACGTCACGACGGGACACACACTGGGAGAAATACACTAAACACCTGAACAGGTCACATGTCGGTTGCAGAGTACAGACACACACACACACACACACACACACACACACATTCAATTCGATACCAGACCTCCATTTAAGCGGACTGCATGTCTTTTGACTGCAGGAGAAGATGAATGCATGAAGAGAACATGCAAACTCCACACAGAAAGACCCGGATTGAACCCGGATTCTGGATTTGCAATCATCAGACGGTCGCTGGTCTAAACCCACCACAGAGTTTCCACTATTGGACCCTGGAGCAAGGACCTCAACCCTGCACATGCTCAGACTGTGTGTAACTTCAAACAATTATTTGTACACACACACACACTTCAAGTTCCGTGTGTACCCCAGCCTGGGGGCCGAGAGGATTGACCACCCTGCTCAGGGGCCCAACAGCGGTTCATCTGATGTACTCACGGAGTCAAAGTGCAGCCAGACAGTCACGTGATCTGGACGCAGGAAAGTTGGATTCACCTCTAGAGGAAAGCGTAAAGTAGAGGAAGAACATGCCAACTTACAGTGGGCGGAGCTCCAGTGGCCGAACGCTCGTGAGCCGTGGTTCTTCTCCAGGATCAGACACCCACGCTGCTGCTGCTGCTTCTGGTAATAATCCACGGACAGGAACGAGTTGGGGGTCAAACCCACCACGTCCACGCTCTCGTACATGGTGCAAAAGTGCGGGGCAAAATCCACAGATCCAGCGCGCCTCTTCCCCCCTCCAACCCCCCCAAAATACCCCAAATCAAATAAAGTCCCAATGAAAAAAACGTGGACCCGGTGTGCGCGCGCGTGTGTGTGTGTGTAGGTCAGTTCCCAGAATGAAATAGTTCAAGCACAAAACACACACACACACTCCTCACCGACGTCGCGTCCTCGTAATAACGCGCATAAATCTTATTATAAAGAAATGCGCGTTAAATAACTGATCAAAGTACGAGAAGCATTAAGAGAGCAGCCGTGTGTGTGTGTGTGTGTGTGTGTGTACATGAGAAATAAAATCCGACACACACACACACAGCGGCGGAGGCGCCGGTATAATCCAGGCCGTCCCGGATCGCTGTGACTCCCCCTGCCGGGCCGGTTCCTCCTCCTGCCCCCCGGCGCGGTGCGTCTGAACCCTCCGCGGCTCCGGCGCTCCTCTCACACGGGCAGATCCGGGAGCTTTCTTACTTTCCTCTCGGTGCTCCGGTCGTCCGCGTCTCCGTCACACTGAACGCAACACTGACGAGCACGAGCAGCTGCGGCGCACGCCCCGCCCCCGGCAGCGCCAAACCACGCCCACACCCGCGCTCCCCGAACACTCTGATTGGCTGGCGGGAAATAAACATCCGTACACTTTTATCAACATGTGCGCTAAGTAATAATAATAATAATAATAATAATAATAATAATAATCATAATAATAATAATAATAATAATAATAATCGTCATATAAAGTGCTTGTTAAATAATAATAATAATGTAATATATTATATATATATATAAACGTAGTGTAGTGACAATAATACATATTTTTATTATGAATAAACGTGATATTAATTGGAAAAATAAAATGATGACAACTCTAGTAAAAAATATTAACAATAAAATAATATATATATGTAATTAAAAATGCTAAATAATGATGACATAATAATACAATATATGAATCATGATATCTTTATTTTTTTATTTCATACATAAATAATTATGATTTCATATATAAATAATAAGAACAATACAACAGCACACTGATACAATACAATACACTAATACATAAAAAAAAATAAAACCAGCTAATTATAATAATAATTATTATTAATAATACTACATAACCAAGCAACAATAATGAAAAAAAAACATAATAGTAAAAATAATAAGAATAATACACATTAAAAAATAATGTATAAACCAAATACATATTTTAAACATCCCACATAATCATAATATATTAGATAACTATATTTTGGTAATAAGTTATAATTGTGTAATAACTCACATTTAAGCCACATTCATAAATTAGATTAATTTATTCTAATCTTCATTTCAGACGCTTGAGTTCGGAAAAGCATAAATGATGATCATAATAATAAAAATTATAATTAATAATAATAATTTCCTAGAAGCTTCTTTTCTGCTGACGTTCTTCAGTCGGAGTTTGAAAACTTCGTGATGATTTTCAGACGTGAAGCTCCAGATGAAACAGCAGAACGAAACTAAAGATCTGCTGCTGAGTTGCCGTAGAAACGTGACGGATGGATGTTCTGCACCTCGAAGGTTCCTGCAGCTTCCATCCATCAGCAGCACTCGGTCCTGAAAGGTTCCTCCAGATTCTCGTCCCAAATATTTCTGGAGAGGATTTCAGGATCCACGTCGTCTTGCTCTCGAGGCTTTTCTTTGAGGGAGGTGAGACGGGTTCGAGATGTTCGAGATGTTCAGGTGTTTGAGATGTTCGAGATGTTCAGGTGTTTGAGATGTTCAGGTGTTTGAGATGTTCCAGATGTTCGGGTGTTTGAGATGTTCCAGATGTTCGGGTGTTTGAGATGTTCAGGTGTTTGAGATGTTCGAGATGTTCAGGTGTTTGAGATGTTCGGGTGTTTGAGATGTTCCAGATGTTCGGGTGTTTGAGATGTCCGGGTGTTTGAGATGTTCGAGATGTTTAGGTGTTTGAGATGTTCGGGTGTTAGAGATGTTCGGGTGTTTGAGATGTTTGAGATGTTCGGGTGTTTGAAATGTTCCAGATGTTCGGGTGTTTGAGATGTTTGGGTGTTTGAGATGTTTGAGATGTTCGGGTGTTTGAGATGTTCGGGTGTTTGAGATGTGCGGGTGTTTGAGATGTTCGAGTGTTTGAGATGTTCGGGTGTTTGAGATGTTTGAGATGTTCCGGTGTTTGAGATTTTTGAGATGTTCCGGTGTTTGAGATGTTTGAGATGTTCGGGTGGTGTTTGAGATGTTCGGGTGTTTGAGATGTTTGAGATGTTCGGGTGTTTGAGATGTGCGGGTGTTTGAGATGTTCGGGTGTTTGAGATGTTCGGGTGTTTAAGATGTTCGGGTGTTTGAGATGTTCCAGATGTTCGGGTGTTTGAGATGTTCGGGTGTTTGAGATGTTTGAGATGTTCGGGTGTTTGAGATGTTCGGGTGTTTGAGATGTTCGGGTGTTTGAGATGTTCGGGTGTTTGAGATGTTCCAGATGTTCGGGTGTTTGAGATGTTCGGGTGTTTGAAATGTTCCAGATGTTCGGGTGTTTGAGATGTTCGGGTGTTTGAGATGTTCGGGTGTTTGAGATGTGCGGATAAAACCAGTAAACAAACACCAGTCTATCTATTAAAACCAGTAAAGAAAAACCAGTCCATTAAAACCAGTAAACAAACACCAGTCTATTAAAACCAGTAAACAAACACCAGTTCATTAAAAGCAGTAAACAAACACCAGTCTATTAAAACCAGTAAAGAAACACCAGTCCATTAAAACCAGTAAACAAACACTAGTAAAAAAAACAGTACACACAAACGTCAGTAAACAAACACCGATGTAATAAAACCAGTACACAAACACCAGTGTAATAAAACCAGTACACAAACACCAGTGTAATAAAACCAGTACACAAACACCAGTGTAGTAAAACCAGTACACAAACACCAGTGTAATAAAACCAGTACACAAACACCAGTGTAATAAAACCAGTACACAAACACCAGTGTAGTAAAACCAGTACACAAACACCAGTGTAATAAAACCAGTACACAAACACCAGTGTAATAAAACCAGTACACAAACACC
>JAOUQU010302647.1:0-12995 GCA_028566735.1 Ammoglanis amapaensis
ATACCAAACGAGCAACGCATTTGATGAAGATACTTTATAAGTTGTTGCCTTTCTAGAAACCTCTCTGACTTGGGCAGCAGCAGTAGTAAGACAGAGTTAGTATCATGCCATTTAAACCAATAGAATGAGGTGGCAAAACATAGCAATAACTAATAAGCCATGTTTTTGTGAGTGAAGTTATGGCGCATTGAGGTTGACATGGTGGCTTAGAAGTAAGAAGTCCCAGTTCCCGATGCGTGTCCAAATGGGGTTTACTCTGGGTACTCCGGTTTCCTCCGACAGCCCAGAAACAAGTCCTGTACACATTTTCACATTCTACATAAGCTTGTGGAAAGCTTCACAAGACTGAAGATGCATACACACTATTTTCTACAAGTTAAAGATTAATGGAAGGTCTTTATGCAAATGTGTTTAATAGATCTGATGCAGAAAGCCAAAAAAGCCACGGACAAGCTTCTAAAACGGGACGGCGACGAGAGAGCTGAAAGCAGTTATGAGTCCTTTTATTATGGTGGAGTGGATCCTTACATGTGGGAGCCTCAGGAACTTGGTAGGACATACTAGTTACACATTAAAGTGTAATGTAAAATTCGTACCATGTTTTATGAGTGACCTCTATTTTTAAAGAAGTACGGCGTGTAATGGACTTAATAGGAGTGTATTTAAACATGATATTAAATACGGTCTTTTGTGGAATCACTTTCATCAGTTCAAAAACAGCACTTATAACTGATGCTCTGAACAGGCTTACGCTTGTAGCACTTCAATGACCTCCACACTTTTGAGGATGTCCTTGTACTGTGCAGTTACATATAAGTAATTAAGGGGTTCTATAAAAATCTGGGAAATGTTTACCACCAACAATCATTATGAATTTTAACCTACTGTAAGAAGAGACAGAATGATGATGTGAACAAATGCCATGCTCATGCCAGCCCATGCTCCCTTTCTGTAAGACTGGCAGCTAAACATTCTCTACACATGCCAAAAGATAAACAACAGGAGAAATTTGTATTTGTAATAATGTATTTATTCTTAAAGTTATGTACAGAAAATGTTAATGGTGCCAACGTATGCTCGTCTCTACACATGTACACCCTCTTTTAAAATGGTGATTATAGTTACTCTTATTATTTTATTGTTTCTTTTATCAGGTGCCACCCGGAGTCACTTGGATTCCTTTAAAAAACAAAGAGCTGCTAGGATTGACCATTATGTCGTCGAGGTCAACAAGCGCATCATTCGATTAGAAAAGGTGAGTATTTGGAATTTTTACACCTGATTTATTTATAGATCAGTATTCCACATGGTGATAGTGGACAGATTTATAAAGGTGTTTTTACAAGTGGTAAGGGTGGGAGGAATGGTATTTGGTTGTGTAATGGTGTCTAGTCTGGATTTAATGAAAGTCAGTTCTCCTAATTTTTTGGATACCTCAATGAAAAGGATCAGCAGTGGTGCAGAACCAATTTTTTTTCTGATTGCATTAAAATGGTACAATGCTGGGAATAATGCTGGGAATAATGCATCAGATGGTGCACAAAAGTGATTACAAATATTTTTTAATTGAGTTCCAAAACGTTTTAAAGAACACTGGCAAATGTTTATTAGTTAAAATATATAATATTAAATATTAAAATGAAAGTGTACAGAATGTTTTCCTTTTGTGTCTTTCAGCTTATTTCCTTTGACAGGACTAACATGGATGCTGGAAAAATAAGAGGTAGGTCAAGGACATAATGAGCGGATTGTACAGTGCTTTATCTGGGGAATATGACCCGAATGTTATTTATTTATATAATCAGCGCTGGAAAAGTCGTTGGTACCGTGGGTGAGCGATCAGGACGTACCATTCTGCCCAGACTGTGGGGACAAGTTTAACATCAGGAACAGACGCCATCACTGCCGTCTCTGCGGCTCTATCATGTGCAGGAAGTGCATGGAATTTGTGCCTCTTCCTCTGGCTTGTAAGTTAATACACACATGTGCTAAAACAAGGTCAAATGCTGCATCGGTAATTACACTGTCCAGTCTTATGAACACTTCCTATGAACGAAATAAGAAGGTTATATGTGTGGGTTTCTTCTGGGTTCATCCTACAGTGCACAATTTCCCTGTGTGTATGTGTGTGTTGTTCTCTGTACCCCGCAACAGACTGGTGACCTGTTCAGTTGTTTGGTGTGTTCGCTCGGTTTGCCATATTTCATTTGTCTAATAAATTATTATTCAGATAAAATACACCTAACACTAATTAAAGCATAAAGCATTGATTTTGTAATATGACATTTAGCACATTTTTGTTTTGTATGTGACTTGCACTGTGTTGCCAGATTGTGATTTTTTTGATGTATGGTGAATTTATTTTAACTAATAAACAGATATTGTTTAATACATAGAGCAATGCATAAAAATACAGGTTCTAAAACTAGTATTTTTTGTGTATTTATAAAAAAAAAGTACTCGGGTACAGTACTCACTTACAGTAACCATAGTTGCCTGTAAAAATGAGTCTATAAATGTGTTATGCTTTGACCCATGCTTGCCACAGCCGACAAAAGCGTTGACCCACGGCCGACAAAAGCGTGTTGACAGTCGGCTGATTTAGTAGATCTCAAGCCCTAACTAAAACAAAATAGTCCAAATCGAGTTGAGATGATTTTTTTTTTTGTGTTTGCTTTTAGATAAGTTGACGAGCGGTACTCGGGAGGCCCTGTGTGTGCCAGGCAGTCCCAGGCAGGGAGGAAGTTCTACGATGCAGCAGTCATCCCGACGCGGCTCTATCAGCAGTCTCTCCTCAGTGAGCTCTGTGTTGGAGGAAAAAGACGAGGACCGCATCCGCTGCTGCCGCCACTGCATGGACGCGCTGTATCGTCACCAACACAAACTGGAGGAGAAAGACCATGTGCCAGACATCGTCAAACTGTATGAGGTATATCTCATTAGTCGGCAGGGTGGAGTCAAACGAGTAAACAAGTGCTCAGCACCTCTGAGAATTCTTTGATGGAAACCTATTTCAGGTGACGTCCGCTTAATGCTGATCTAGAGAAAACACCCAGTGCAGTGTGCAAAGCTGTCATCAAGAGTGCATTAGAGAGCCACCTTCTCATGCACCACACCAGGACTACGATAACCAATTACAATATGGTATTAAAAACAAAACAAATGAACATCTGTCCTATATGTGGTATGTTGTGCAGAGACTGAGGAAGTGCATGGAGAAAGTGGAGGAGAAGGCACCGGAGTACATCACCATGGCTGAGTCCTTAAAGTAAGACGTCAGACACTTGTTGCAACACAAAGATTATGAACAGGATTTAAGGTGCTGAATTAATACTGGCAGTATGCCAGTAGACTCTGCTGCTGTAGGGTTTGTGCAAGACCATTTAGCCTTCAGTTGCTTGGCTTGTATTTAATCACAAGATGTCAAACAGCCCTTTAATGAGTCAGTAAGATCCCTGGGACCATTTTATTGCTGAATAAGTAAACTTTTTACATCACACATCAATTGCTTTACAGTTTAAACTTACTGTTTGCTTGCTTTTTTGTGTGGGTGGCGGGTGCGGTTTGCGTAGAACCTCCCTGGTAGCACTAATCACTCGGTGCTCACTTCATTTGAATCTCACCTCTAGCAGATTGGGTTTGTGGTAATTGCACTGGTATTTGGCAGCAGTTTCTGAGGAGCTGAACGAAGTCCAGTCACCAGTTCATAAAGTATAATGTCATGGGTGGACGCAGCAGAAAAGTGGTTTCCGTGTAGGCTTACTGGGCTCTCTAGAGTGCAGCAGTAGAGTGTTTTTTCAGATAAAGATAATCCTGTTAAAGCGGTATGTCTTTCCTCTAAGAAGGTACCAGTAAAAAGTTTGGACACACCTCATTCAAGGTTTTGATTTGATTTCTACATCGTACACAAGCTATCTATGTAATACACACCTGATCCGTTTTTATTAATATACTGTATAATGTCTTCTTTATGAAACAGCATGGTATACATGTGTCATTTTCAGTGCTGGTGAGAGCACCCACAGCTTGGAAACTGCTGCTGACTTAAGGAGGGAGGTGCAGAAATACTATGAGCTCATCGATGCTCTCAGGTACACTACACGAACAGAACATATCGTTTAATACACACTTTACAATCGTGCCTGGATTTTTTCTCACAGACAATTTATATATGTATTCATTAGCAAAAAGATTCTTACTCTCGGACTCAAAGATGAAGTGCCACCCCATCCGAAAGTTCTTCAGCTGCAGAAGATGGTGCGCTACTCAGCAACACTATTCGTTCAGGTGAGAACGAGGACCTTCTGTGTAAGTGACGTATTATTTTGGAACGGAGTCGTCTGATCACTCTTTTATTGTAGGAGAAGCTGTTGGGTTTGGTGTCTCTTCCGACGAAGGAGAAATACGAAGAGCTTAAGCTGAAGAGAAAAGAGGAACAGGAGAGGAGACTCCAGCAAGAACGACAGGTGAGGAGACGAATTATTATTATTATACAGCGTGGTCAAAGTCCAAGTAAGACATTTCTGTGTTGCCTTTATTGATCTTAAGCTTTGACTGGCTGTAGTTTGATTGCTCAATAAGAAAAAAAATCTGCATTTTAACCATGTGTTCAGTTATTGAACTGGATTTTTAAAGTATTTGTACCATCCATGTTTTAGGATGTAGTTGGTAACTAGGTAACTGTATGGAAATCGTTAAGCTTGTACTACCTAAAAAGAAGAGGTGAGGTATTTGGAACTGTGCCCTACTAACGCTATCTGCTGGCCTGCTGTGGCACTTGCAGCTCTCATTAAAATCGTTTTGTCTTTGTTCCAGGCCGCCCTGGAAGCACAAAAGCGTAGAGAAACAGACAAGTCCCGCATCACTCCCAGTGCCAACGGGGACCTTCCTCGGCCCACAGCGGGTCCTCGTATGACCAAGGGCGGTGGCTGGCTGCCCTCTTCAACCACCATGCAGCCTGACGACCAACCGGATGACCCACTGTTACAGCAGATCAACATCATCAGATCGTTCCTGAAGCAGGCCCAAGCAGCCAACCGCAAGGACGAAGTGGCCATGCTGGAGGAGAACCTGAAGCAGCTGGAGGAGGAGTACGACACACAACAGATGAGCCAAGCCCTCGAATTCTCACGCCGACAGGCCGAGGAGGAGAACCTGCAGAGAAGCCAGATCCTCCATCTGCAGCAGAAAGAGATTGAGGGCAAACGATTTAGCAGAACGTGCTCATCAGAGGAGCTAGATGAGAAGGAACAGGCTGGAAGTCCACAGCAGAGGATTCTTTCGATTGATTCTTTCCCACGTCTACCCGGGAACTCTCCACCGTCATTGCGAGACGAACGGACCACAACGCCTTCCGAAGGAGAGGTACGGGCGGAAGCATCGTTCAACCCGTTCGATGACGGGGACGCCACTCCGGGCGAGGAGGACCCAACAAACCCTTTCTGTGAGGAGATCAAAAAAGAAAACCTGCAAAGAGTTAACGGGAAAGTCAGCGATTATAACCCATTTGATGATGAAACGGAGACCGATCTAGAGAAACAAAGCACATCCGGAAACCCCTTCGGAGATGACTCGAATGAGAAGGACGAAAAGAATCCTTTCAAAGAGATCTCGGGTGTATTGCTGGCCACCTCCACCAACCCATTTGATGAGGAGGACGGTCCAGCGCTGGACGACGTCATCGAAGAAGAGCTCCTACTGCAGCAGATCGATAACATCCGAGCCTACATATTCGACGCTAAGCTGAGTGGACGCATCGACGAAGTGGAGCTGCTTTCCCAAAATCTGAGGGAGCTACAGAGCACCTTACAGGAGCAAAAAAGAAAAGCGCACTAAGATTCAGTTTGTATGTCTTGCTCAGTTGAGGACGATGAATCTATAGATGCACAAGCGAGCAGCCATATATGAACAAAATATCTGGGTCTTGTCGTTATGCCATGCTTCTTTTCATCATGCTTCAGAAGCTTGATTGGTTTTAGGGTTGAAGTTTTTAATGTGTAGGGAGGGAACTTGTGACACCTGACCTGATGCTTGGAACATGGAAAGCACTTTACTAATAACTAGGGATGTAACAAAACACTTTATTGATGATGCAATATTATTGACAATACTATATTCACAACCACTTTCGACCCCTTCCCACAATGATTTTAAAAAACATTAAACTTAAGACAAATTCTGACAAAGTTCTCTTATACAATTATTAATAAGAAGACAAATAAAGTAAAAACTTTATTATGATTATATTTTATACTCCACTGCCCACCAGCATTGCGAGTCCTCATTACTGATGCAGTCTGATGATTATGACCTCTGCTGGCTTATTGAGGGTGCCTCCATTGAGACAATCGAGTACTGGGATCAGGGTGTGACTCTGCACAAAACTGATTCACATCTGAACTTGCCTCATGTGGAAGCAATGTTTGTAGAAAGGAAGCCTTATTTTTTCTTCTTCTTGTGGTTCCTGTTTGAGGATGAGTGATGACTGATGATTTTGGTATATATATATATTTTTATTTTTAAGGCCTTCCTGACACAATCCTATTTAATTGGCATGATAAAACACTGGTTTATTTGTCCTAGTGGCTAGGCATCGATAGGACATTAAACCCACCTCAGTGATCATATTCAGCATGGCTCCAGACACCTCTGACCAGCTACCAGGATTTATGGAGTGCAACCATGTTTACTTCTCATTCTTGTAGGCTTGTTTGTAAAAAGATTTTTTAAAAAGTCTACAGTTTGGTCATATTGGTGTGTGTATATATAGTACAATTTAAGCTTGGAAATGTAGTCACACTTTGTACTTGATACAACTAAAAGTGTCTTCGAAATGCGGAAAAAACTAAATAAAGACAAGCTCGGATAAATAGGACGGTTGTGTCAGGAGAGGTATCTGGCATTGTGCGGATCGTAATCAGTCATCACGACCCCTTTGGTGTTTGATTCTGCTACTGGGTGGCTGGAAACCCTAGCAGGTACATTCGGCACTATCTACAAGAGACAAAACTTGCCACTTAGGTTGTTCGGTAGTATAAAGACCAATCTGAAGTGGAGGAACGTGAACACATTACTCTCGTTTTGTGTTACCAATTCCATCTAAAGGCAGGCTCATTTTAATGTTTAAAGATGTGTCGTAGTCGTATGGCTTGGTAGGTAATGCCATGTGCGTTCTGGATTCATAAGACAGGCCATATATTGTTTCATTAGGAGATGTTTATCAAAACATTCCTGCTTAAAATGTAAAGAATTTCAAAAACATATTCGTCCTGTTTTGCAGTTGTATTTTTGGTTCAGTGTACTTACTAATGTGCTGCTACTTTCACCAAAATGTGCAGAGGTCACAAATGGTACCTTTCCCACTCTGTCATCAAGCAGCTTTCCAGCTTTGGAAAAAATGAGAGACCACTTTGATAATGATCTTTTTGGTTTACAATTTACAGGTACATGTTTTGCTGTTCATTTTGGAAGCTTCACTTTCAAGTTACCCTACTTGATAAAAATGGACTTGGCACGTCATTGGCAGGATGGGAAACTCACTAGACTCACTACAGCCAGCATTTCGATCTTCAAATGTCAGTTCGAGTATCAGCTTGGGACAGACTGGGTGCCTAATCAGACAGTGATTGGCTCGTCTATTGGGTCGGACTTGCAGAGGTTGTGCTGGATTAAAGAGATTGTATGAGTATGTGTGTTTCTAATGCTCAGATAGAGCACACCAGTGCCAAAAGTCTGAACTCCCCATTTCAAAACTTGCTCTTGCATGTTTTATAATTAACAGGTAATATGTTTGACCAATATTGGTAGTGTTCATGTAATCAGTGTTTTATTCTATAAATGAGAACACAATTACAACAGTACATCTTAAGCAAACAAACCCGTACATTTAAAATGTCTTCAAATGAAAAATCTAAAGCTGGTCTCTTATTTTATTCCAAAGCTGCATGTGTGCAGAACTATTTTAAATAACCCTTCATATTATTTATGCTTTTATCTGAAAAGTTTGAGAAGGTTCCATTCTTGTTGCAGCACTATGGCCGTGCAGAAAGTACAGTTCATCAAGAAATAAGCTTACAATCAACCAAAAACTCAGATGCTTGAAGGAATGAACTGGAACACCGATTGAGCTTGGCATTCATGACTTGTCCATCCTCCATCCTCAAAAATAGTTGACAGATTCCAACACACGTTAAAATAATGTTGAAAGCCTTCTAGTAAGAGGATACTAGTGTTAATTCATAGCTATCATTTTGAAATAGTTTGCTCATTAAGCTTAAGGTCATGGGTTAGCCCAGTACTGTAGTAGCCTAATGGTTGGTTAAAACTCTACCACTCCTACTGTCCGGCACTTGTGCAGGGTCCTTAACGCCTAACTGCATGCATTCTATTCAGGCACAATTGTAAGTCGCTTTGGATAAAAGTCTTCGCTAAATACCAGAAGTGTTAACATACTTATGGCTGTATAACGGCATCATTAAGCAATTAAGTCTATGTTTAAATAGATTCTGTACACTTGTTACATCAACTTAAGTCTGATTTTCAATTGTGATGTTGGCTGCTTACCTAAATGTTTGAACACTAAAATCATTCTCGTTCATGTACACTAAAACCTACAGTCATATATTGTATTATTTTGATTGTTGTTCTGAGATTCCATATTTAATACCACTACAAACTCATCTCCTGAGGCTGATGTAACCGGTTTTAATTGATATTCATTACCAAGTACGCCAGAACATTGTGTTTGTGGCTAATGTAAATAAAATGTTTGGCGACACTTTCATCTGTAAGAATCTGATTACTGCACTAATAAAACTGGACATTAAAGTCATTTTTTTGTTTGTAATACTGAAAAGAGGGCCAGCCTGGAAGAAACAGTGGGAAAGTAATTAAGGTACTTTTGCTTAAGCCAAATTGTTGCTTGCTTGCTTTTGAACACTTCAGCAAAACCCTTAACTCTCCGTTGCCTAGACTGTGTCGTGTATCTGTATTTTTCTTTTAAGTTGTAACTTTTAATAAATTAATATTTTTTTACTTTTCCTTTCTAGGATGTGAAACAAAATTCCGAGTCGAATGAACCAACCCAAGGGGGATTGTGTAGCCTAGCATTGGGCTGTGAACCCAAAGGTTTGGGGTTCAAGTCTAGGCTCTACTACACAGCCACTGTTGGGTGCTTGAGCGAGACCCTTAACCCTGTCTGCTCCAGGGGCGCCGTGCGTTTGCTGAACCTGCGCTCTGACCCCAACTTCCAGACAAGTTGGGATATTCGAAGAGAAACATTTTGTTGTACTGTACATCTGTAGATGTGTAATGATAAATAAAATTTGAATTTGAATATAAGACTCTAATTTGGCACCTGAGTGTCACCACGCCCAACATTTCAAGCTCGAATTTTCAGTTCGAGTAAGTGGGTGTCTAATGATTGTTTCATCCATTGGGATGGACTTGCACGAGTTGTGCAGAGAGATTGTACAGATTAGTTAGTGCTCAATTGAAGCATCAGGGTTTTCTGCTAGCACAACAGTGCCAAGTCTGAACTCTCCAGTTTGAAACTGGATATTTGCTAAATGGTTCATTTGATTAGGCATGACTAAATCATTTACTACATTAAGGTTTGTAATAAGCTGGCTGAAGTTACATGTACACTCATGCCTTTTCTCCAGATACCTTGTTGTTTTGTGTGTTTTTGCTGCATATCTAGACAAACAGTTCCAGATGACTTTTAGGAGACTAACCAAAAGACGCAGGAAATAAATGGTGGGGACAGGAATACTTGGGATACACCTGACAGAAGTAATTTGGTAAACAGAGACTTGATCTTGACTGCACAAATGAACATATAGTTACTTTACTAAAGGACTTGCCTATTATAGTAGTATTATATTCTGTAGTTGCATGCAAATGCCTTCATTTGTTCTTCCCCTACAACAGATTGACGACCTGTTCAGGTGTTCAGTGTATTTAACCAGCACCGTGACCCTAAACTAGGTAATGAATGTTCTAACACATTTTAAGCACAAGGATCAATTGTACCCTTTGCATATCAATTCTATAGGGAACAAATGTATCCTTTATTGTATAAAGACAATGTGTATTACCTTAAATTACAGAACAAACAGTAGAAACTAAACAAATTATGATTTGCTCACCGAAGAAAAAGTAAACACGCCCCAGCTGCAAAGAGAAAATTGTTTCTTCAGGTCCGGTGATTCATAAAAAGTAATGACCATATTGGCATTTCCATTCATCCTCCAGTCGTTTTGGGCACGGCTTTAACTAGTGATGAAATAAAAGTCCTTTTCTTTTTAACTCGGTGCTTAATCCTCTGCGCTTGCAGCCATTTTGGTCCGGTATTTGCCAGTCATCTCTTTAGGGAGTGGCACACGACCCGGATGGGGTACCTGACCCTCTACTTCGCTAATACACTCACGCAGGAAATACTTTTTGGGTCCGAAGTTTGCAGGATTGGAAGATTCCATCTTGGCCGCTGCCTCAGCTTGAAGAACTTTACTGTAAGAGAACAAAATTTTTACAAAGTTTAACACTTCTGTAATTCTAGAAATACGACTCTGGTTATTCTTGTGGAGAAAAAAAAAAGCATTGTTCCGCCATATTTGCCGCACTGGAGAGAGCGTTGTATGCCCTTTCGTTATTTAGTTAGACTGTGAGGTCTTGGACCACTTGGGTCAGCATTTATTTGGAATAGTTTTTACATCTGACACAACCCTTCTATTTATCTGGACTTAGAACTGGTACTACAACGTCAAGTAAATTATATTTGTATAGTACTTCATAAATTTGCTTTATGACAATATCCATTGCAAAGAGTTAAATGAACAAGTTTGTGCATCCCAGTGGCTAGAAGTGGCACCCAGCTGAATGGTGTTTAGAATTAAGACACTTCATTAGGTAGCATAAGGCATCTAAAGAATTTAGACTGTTTATAATCGTATTAAACAAAGTATCAGAAGAGCATTGTGCATTTCAGTTGCTGGAAATGTAATGTAATGTAACATGGTAGTAAAAAAGCTTAGACAAATGCTTCAGTAATTTTACTAAAACATGCTTGTTTTATCTTAGCTAGACATTAAGCAGTGTTTCTTATTACCGTGTACATTTCTATGTGACTTCTTTTGGCTACTATAGTTAAGGGTTGCCAGAGCAGTATGTGATCCGCATTATTAACCCGCAACAAACCAAGGTAGGATTTGTGTACCCATGTTTCTAGAGTGACACTCTGCCAACCAGCACTGCCAAGATTCAGACTCTGCACTGATGTGCAGTGGGGAAATCTCACTATTTTATCTGGAAGAATGAGCTGTAATCTAAAAGCAATGCAAAACATCTAGAGGGTGTAGAAAATACGACAAGTAGCATAAACATTAAATAAATATAAAAATACACTTACTCTGATTTACCCAGAATTTTTCGTACATGTTCGGTTATTACTTTACAGTCCTTTCCTTCCACGTCCACTAACACCTGCTCTCCATCATCTAGTTCAGTTCAAATACCAAAAGTATCAGTTAACACTTAATAAAATAGATTTTTCCAATTGTATGTTTATCATAATTATCTAATCTAGAAATTACTTCATTTTCTATGATCATGTATGCATAGTACAGAAAATTCCTGACAGCCACAGTTGTAATGAACAAATGCAGCGACAATCGATTATTGATAGACTTAATTAACCCGTCTTAGTCTCAACCAGACTAATTGTTTACTTGATCAACAAAGATAGTACGTATTTAGCAGTACATGACCTGTAACTTTAACAGCCTGGTAAAGAGCTGTATCAAACAGCCACATAAGACAAAGATAATCACAAAAGATTAATCAATAGACTGACAAGACTTACTCAGGTAAAATCGTAGAAAGGGTGAAGGAGTCATGTTTTTAAACATCATTATTTGAACCCAGGGATTTTTGTACTGGATCTGTGGTATTGTGAAGAACACAAACTTTCTGGAAATTTGATATAAGAAAGAAATTATTAAAATCTGCTTCCAAAGTACATTTGAAATATAGTTTATCTTACGCCAGTTTTGTACTTTAACAATCGATTTCAAACAAGAAGTCGACTGATTGAAAAACAGACTGTCATTTAGCAAAATCCAAAGCTTGTGATACAACACATTTTCTTAAAAGAGACTTCTCATTAAACCATTCTTTAAAGGAAAAGGATGAAGAACAGGCAGAAGTCATCCCTACTGCCACAAAGATGCTTGTAAATTAAATTGTAATTTTGTTTATTCATTCCGATCATTATTTACATTCACGACTGGCACCGTAGTTATTAGTTCCTGAAGTTTCATCAGTGCACAATTATGGACAATTTTGTAAATTTAATTCACCTAATTTTCATGTCTTTTGAATGTAATTGGAAGAAAACAGAGTACCTGGAGGAAACCCACAAAGACACAGGAAGAACATGCAAATTCCACACAGAAAAGGACCCAACCTATGAGGGGCCGTTTAGGGTGAAATCGATGAAGCATGTGCATACAGTGTAAGTAAAACATACCATCATGATGTATAGATTTTTGTTAACACTGTTGAATGTGAACACTGAATAAGAGACAGTGTAACTTCCAGACAAGTTGGAATATTCGAAGAGAAACATTTCATTGTACTGTACATCAGTATATGTGTAATGACAAATAAAATTTGAATGCTTGGTTAAACCCTGAGGCAGTCAATCCTAAATTATTATTAGAACTGCTTTTATTATAATTTTATTGTGTTCTATTTTAGAGTTTTCTATTAGTTACTGAGCTTTAACAATTATATACTGTACAGTTGACAGTTGTACATGTTCCAGTGCGTTTGGAGGGAACTGTACATGATAAACTTGATACATTTCTGTAAGTACCTACTAATTTAATTTGTTAATAAATGATACAGATGAATGTTGTGTTTATATCAAGTCGACATTTTTCTGTAACAGCTATAACAACACATGCTTGCTCTCGTAATGCACCTTTAACCACTGT
>JAOUQU010302866.1:0-12994 GCA_028566735.1 Ammoglanis amapaensis
TGGATTTTAGACGTGGATTACGTGCTGGATTTTAGACGTGGATTACGTGCTGGATTTTAGACGTGGATTACGTGCTGGATTTTAGACGTGGATTACGTGCTGAATTTTAGACGTGGATTACGTGCTGAATTTTAGACGTGGATTACGTGCTGGATTTTCGATGTGGCTTACGTGCTAAATTTTAGACATGGCTTATGTGCTGAATTTTAGACGTGGATTACGTGCTGAATTTTAGGCGTAGCTCAGTGCTGGATTTGAGACGTAGCTCAGTGCTGGATTTGAGACGTGGCTTATGTGCTGAATTTTAGACGTGGATTACGTGCTGAATTTTAGACGTGGATTACGTGCTGAATTTTAGACGTGGATTACGTGCTGAATTTTAGATGTGGCTTACGTGCTAAATTTTAGACATGGATTACGTGCTGAATTTTAGGCGTAGCTCAGTGCTGGATTTGAGACGTGGCTTATGTGCTGAATTTTAGACGTGGATTACGTGCTGGATTTAAGACGTGGCTTATGTGCTGAATTTGAGAAGAAGCTTAGTGCTAGATGAGACACTGACATTTTAATAAACTAATTAAGTTTCAGTTAAACTGAAATGTTTGTATTGTATTAATATAATAATATTTTTTATTATTTTTATTTAATAATCGCAGTAAATTATGTTTTTTTTTTAAGTAAAAAAAAAAATCCAAGATTGCAACCACAAATGAAAACATTTACAAAAACTACATTTTTTTTCTAATGGAACAAAAGGGATGTAAATGTGTAATAATTTTGAAGATGTCACAGGTAAGCAGTGACGTATGACTGATCAAGGTCACATTGTGGTATTTACTCTGCAGTATGCAGTGTTGCGTTCAAAAAGTTCAATAATTGGCCCTAATGAACGTTAACATGAACTAGAACTCATTTGCCCTCTCACATGACTGACCGTTGTTCACGTGTTCGGCATGTCATATGACATTAGATCCACCATCAGATTTTCACCAATTCACTGTTACACAAGTGCCCTGATTTTTACTGTTTGTCACACTAAGAAATTGTGAGAAGTGTCCAGATGATCGATTTCGAGGCTTTCAGTGTTAAACTTCAGCTAATGAGCATTCTCATTCTGATTCACATTTATGAATCGGATAATGTTCTCTCTCAGAATGTGGTGCTCGGCAATAATTATGTATAAATGTCATAGCGTTGGTGTTTTGTTCTGTCAACCGGTTGGCTAACATGTTTTAGATGTTTGAAACACACACAACTAAAATGGAAATGTGACAGAACGTAAGCCAGATCATTATCGCATTCCGGATGAATTTTACATTTCATTGTGATCAAGGGTCTGAGTAATTTAAAGGTCAGTTTGCTTTTCACCAAGCACATTAACCCACTCTTTATTAAACAGAATCCGTATTAAGGTCGTATTAAGCAAGAGCTGTGAAATTTTACACAAGAAATACGCTTAATATGTAAACGCAAAGCATGAGAAAGTGAGAAAGCCAGCACACATGATCCTGCACCGGCTACAACAGATCTGACATCTAAAACCCAAAATGGAAGCAAAAAGATGATTAAGGAAGTGAGTGAGAGAGAAATAAGAAAGTGTAAACCTCTAAACTTCTTGGGGGGGCTGTTAAGATCACCAGCTTCTGGCTGCACAACACAGCGATCATCCACTAGGCTGCAATCAAAGAAGAAATACCAATGAAAACGTCACTTATCATTTTGTAAGCAGCTTATGAAGCATTGAGACATTCTGATTTACTGATACCAATAATTTTGAAGCCTTTGCGGGTCAGTGCCTGTACTCAGATCAAAAATGCATGTCCATCTCACGGGACATTTAGTTACTCACCAACCTGAACGATCAACCAGACAGTAGTATGGTCACACATTTATTCCCTTCGTAGCTGTTTACAACCTTGATCAGACAAATCAAGACACATCAATGTTTTACTAAACATCGAGGTTGGGGATTAAACTAATATAAGTAAATATTACAAATCATGTTGTACACTTTTGCTTACTTTCATGACAGAAGACTGTTATTCACACAAAATTCATCAATATGCAAGTTTATATCAAACACACATGAACAGTTTTGTGTAATCAAAGAAATTGTAATACCAATAATCAGTCGTAATAGTCAGGGATATATAAAGAAAAAACAAATATGAACTCTTCCGTCTATTAGCGGCGCTGCAGACCAGGTGGCTCATTAACCGTCCATCTTATGTGAGATCAGTCAATGGCATGGACAAAGCCACACAAAAATCTAAATATAGCAGCTCCACTACAACACATATAAACACACACACACACACACACACACACACACACACACACACACAAAGGACAGAAAGTGATCACTGAGAGTATCATCTTCAGGCGTGTCACCTTGTACTGTCAAACCTTTAAAGTCTCCCGTTCTTTTGTTCCAACTGAAGAGTAACATTAGACTGTACATAGACTGTCAATGAATGTGTGTGTGTGTGTGTGTGTGTATATATATATAAAAGGGGTCATTGAGAGATGCTTTAATGTGGCAGGGTGTGATTGTCTTCGCAGCAAGAGATAGTAATATTGGTAGTAGTATCATCATCTGGCTTTTTCACTACTTTGGAATTAAAACACGACCCCTTCCTTTAAAAAGCAAAGAATGGGAAACGAATTGTAAAATAGTAACGATAAATGGCTAAACAAGGCCAGGGTTATGCTCTGCTTTTACATTCGCAACACATTTCATCTTTCTTTTATGAGCAGGTTTAATTCACAGCAAGATAAAACCCCATACAACTGCTTGAGTTGCTCAATAGAAAAAGAAAAACCACAAAGTACACATGGCTAATCCTAAACATCCATCTGTACAGACAATACATCAGAGATTATTTAAACAGCTCACTTGTTAGAACAAGAATAATTAAAACCACAGTGCTGTGAAAAGTGTAAAATGGGTGTAATGACAAATAAAATTGAGTAAAAAAAACATACCGAGTAAAGCTTTGTTTCAAACCGCACACAAACGTAAAAGTGCACTGTTATTTAAAGCAGTTACGTCTTAGCACACACTTGTCTCAAATGCAACTCTAAATTTCAGGGAAGATGGCTGACTAACATTTGATAACATTTCTCTAGCCTACCACCAGCTATTGTTTATATAGTAAATATGGTTGCACTGGATAGTACATTTTTAATATCCAGTCAGAACCGGAAAGCACCGGGTATCTGAAGCACTATCCGGTCGGATGTACCGTATTAGCCCGAGTATAAGCCGTGTTATGCTGCTACAATGATAGTGATGTTTGGATTTTTGAATAATCGCATACCAACCCAGCCAACGTAACCTCCTCTGGCCATTCCGTGTCTCCGTTCTTACCAAGGGCGCCCTTGGCACCGCCAGCCTCATCCCAAAGTTCTGGAAGCAACGCCTTGCACCATCTAGCGACAATTGCCGTGAGCTTTGAGCCCAGTATACACTACACCAGCCCAAAGAGAATAGGTACTAGATAAAGTTTTATTTTCTCAATTTTTATATATTTTTTCTGAATCCCTCTCAAAATTAAGGGTGCGGCTTAGATTCAGATGCGGCTTATACTCGGGCCAATACGGTAAGTACATTGTAAGCTCCTGAAAGTACTTCCTAAAGGAGAACTCTGGTGTTGCTGTAAAGTAGACTTGGGGTGTATTCCTGAAATTGGTGCTGGTGACTCTCTACATGAGAATGAAATCCCCCATACAACAAATAGCATAATTTGTTCCCTATTATAAATATTCATCTGACTGACAATGAACAGCGGCACTCGTCCCGTCTACTAAACAAGGTGCTGGTTGTGTAAATATTATTTTATAAACTATCTGTACATTTTCAAAATTCTTAGTGTCTTATTATAAATTTCTCAGAATTATATCAAATGAAGTGTGGAGCTACTTTGACTTATTTATAGTGATCAAGCAATTTCTAAGCATGGGCAATGCTATGTTGAAGTTGGGAACATTGTTATAAGTGCTGTATTTAGGAACAAATGATTGCACTCATTATTTTTAAATAATCCCCAAGTCCATTTTACACCAGAGTTCTCCTTTAAGGTTATGCTTTATAACTAACTATTTAAATTAGTGATGTTATGCTGCTGTTAGCTGTAGATAATCAAAATAGATTGAGTAATAACTTTAACACAATATGTGCATACGTTTGGTAAGACTGCAAACTTCATTTTCCAGCATTCAATGGAGTGTTTAGGACTACTAAAGAATCACACTGCTTTGAACATCCAATCAGATCACTGAAAAAAAAACACTCTTGCACCTTTGATGGACTCGCTCCAACTCGAAGTTTGATTTGGCTACTTGGGTATTAGATACATTACCGTTTGCTTTTAAGCTGCAGAGCCTGCAATATTATTGTGCTGGTGTCTGTGCCAATACAGAATAGGATGGTTTTTAATTTAATCTAAACAATTTAAGCAAAAAAACAAAAAGGCACATTCAAACTGTCATCAATTATCAATTAGTGCCATCTTTTAAATGTTGCATCTTTACTATTTTTGGCTTTGTTTTAGAATTCTAATGTACCTTACTATATGAATTTTATTCCATTTTACCAGAGTGATGTATTTACAGTGCTTATAAACTGCTTTATCCCTCTGCTGCATAATAATTCAGGACCTGCACGATGCTAGACCGAACCATTACCTCTGGACTAATCATGCCTAAAGAATTTGCTTAAGTGTGGCCTAGTCAATAGCGATAAATGTTATTTTACAGTGAGCTTTTAAATAGAAGTGGCCTGCTCCTTAGTGTTTTACAATTTACACAGTGGTCACTGATTTGACTACGACTGCAGCAGTGTGATAAGAAAACATATTCTTTAGCACTATGCAAAAAGCAATGCAGCATCATGTGTGTCGGATAACATTCTCATCACAGCCATAATCTGTCAGGCCCAGGATGAGGCAGATACTCGATGTGGTTTAGCAAGATATGGGGTTTTAAACAGGCAATAAATCACTGCAGCGGGAGTAAAACTCAAGTAGCATACTCATGAATCATTCTGAAGACTAGAGCAGTTTGGTGGTTTTCTTTCCTACTGTTAATGATTGCAGCAGCTACTAACAAGCATCTAGGGATACAGGAGTGATTCGAAGTAATTGTATTTATTTAGTTGTTTGTTTTTTATATACTTTTTCACTTATATATGCATGTAATAGGTCAAACAAAACTATGCCTATAACTATATGTAATTATTAAACTTACTATAATTAAAATGACATATAATACATGTTTCAAGTGTTGTTTTATGGGTATAATCATTTCAGTTTGAAGCACCAAACAGAATGTGCTTTGTAAATTATTAAAGCTTTTATTTGGCAGAGTAGAGGGTATTTGGCATTACTCAATAGTAGGAGGCAATGTCAAATTTGGAATGCATCCAATAGTTAGACCCTGCACATCTCTGTGGATCTCTAATGGTAAAGTGTTTGGCCTTTTGCCTTTTACACAATCCTTTGCTTTCTTTGTTGCAATTGCATTCTATTACAAAACTTAAAATAAAGGCCTAAACAGCCAACTCACCCACACACGCTACACTACATTCATGTATGATAATTAATGATAAATAAATTCAACCATCCATCCATCCATCTACACTACAAACATTTCGATTGATTTTTATTTCGAACAGTGCATTCCCTTCTTTAAAAAACAACAAACAATTAAAAAAACTGATATTTACAAAATACTTACAGATAAAAAACTATAATATAGAATAAAAATAACAACAGCTAATAAGTATTACTAATTATAATGTATGTATCTTGTTAATATGTCTATTAATTTAGTGTCAGCTACTGTGCTTAGATTATCTGTCAGGGCCCAGGTCTGTATACTACAGCACTACAGCTTTGTATCGTGTAGGGTGAGACCGGGCGTGGCCTAGTTCTCTAACATGGAGGTCAATCAATGAATATAGTTGTTATATAATGTTGGACCCAGACAGTCGCCCTGTCTCACTATACACTCCTGAAAGATGAGATTTGCTATCTTATTGCAAATTCGAATAATCTGCACTGTCTACATGGATTTAATCAAATCATAGGTGTTACCTCCAACATTACTTTCAAACAATTGATAAAACTAATATATTTTTTTTATCTTGAAAACAAAACCTGAAAGTATCTTAGAACTTTATGAACTACATTTTTGGATAAGGATGTGTAGTGTGTAAATAAGCTCGGTTGTGCAGTAATTTGGTAGAAATTCGATTTGACTTTTAGTCAGGTTGTGTTTGGTAAGGAAACTGTAAAACCTTGAATTATTGATACTACAGAATGACTTTCCCAGATTACTGCTCACACAGATGCCCCAGTAATTTATTAGGGTCAGATTTATGTTAGAATATCTTGGTTTTTGGATCCAGATTACAGAGAAGGATCGGACTCTCTGAACCAGGTTAAAGACTTTGACAGAAGAATTTGAAGCATTCATTATTTCAATAAGTATTTTAAGTTCTAGCTTGATTATGGGATAGTTTTGATAATTCTGGCGCTCTTTTATAACATGTTCCAGTTCCACAGATTTTTCTATGATTAGAATTTGTTCAGAAATTGGATCTAATTCTCTATTTTTAAATAGAGATTGGAAATAGGTTGTCCAGATTAACCCATCCTGAATATCAAATTCTTTAGGCTCTTTTGTTTTAGTTTGTTCCAACTGTCCCAGAATTGATGTGTATTGAGAGACTGTTCAATGGTTGATAGTTGATAGAGTGTATTGAGCTTTTTTTTGGTTCTAAGTGTACACTAATGTTGTTTTGACGTTTAAATGGTAAAGAAGTTGGATGTTACTGTTGTGTTGTCCATGTTTTTGGAACCTTAGGTTTTGATTTGTATTTAATTGTGGGATTTAACTTAGTTTTGTTTGTTGCTTTCTTTTAATGATTAGAAGTTCCTGGTTCACTCCTTCACTGTGAATGTACACACATGCCATCAAGTTATTTAAGCTTGTTTGGATCTCTATACTGCTGATTGCTTTCTAAAACTCTTTTGCTCTGTTCTCTGCCTATATGTAAGATTTCAAATTCAATTGTATTTGTCATTACACATATACAGATGTACAGTACAATGAAATGTTTCTCTTCGCATATCCCAACTTGTCTGGAAGTTGGGGTCAGCCAACGTACAGCGCCCCTGGAGCAGACAGGGTTAAGGGTCTTGCTCAAGGACCCAACAGTGTACCTTTGGGTTCCCAGCCCAACGCTCTACCCACTAGGCTACACTGTCCCTATAATATAACCCAATAAAGGATGACTGTTGTGACATTGAATTTAAAATTAATGAATGAAACCAGGGTGATGAAAGGTATCTCATCAAATGAAAAAAGTCCTGGATTCGATTCCATGGCTTTGGACTTTTTCAAAGACAAGTAGTCCAACGGGAACTATTAAAATGTCCTAAGTGCCCTGTCTGATTCACCGACTGCATTTAAACCAAGGTTCCAATGTTTCAAGGTCCAATGCCTTCCAGACGATGTTAGTTTTATAACTCTAGCACTATTGATAGAAAGTTAAGATAGCAACAGTGTGTTAAACTAGAAATAAAATATTGTACATATACATTTGCAAGAGAGATCCATTTAATTATTAATAAAATTTATGTTGCAAAGGATGGCTCCCATATACTTAGCGGTAAAAATAAGTTAAATGTCCCCCAAAATTTGATAATAACCATTACCACAACCCAGATCAACCACACAGCAACATAAAATGATAACCATGCTACTTACCTGATGTTATTTTCCTTTCCATTGTGTTTCATTAATGGTATAATTCACAATATATGTTTCCTTCGTGTTTTTGGGAGTATTTACAGCATATTTTGTACAAAACCTTTTTCAGTTGTGCATCATCGCTAAGCAGAAACTACTTAAATATGAAGTAAAAATTTAATTGGTCACCAGTCAACACTTCTTACAGGACCATGTGAAGATAAAAATTAAAAAATAAATAAAAGTTAGAATGATCCCAAACCTTAGCTGGACTCGATGTGTAGCTTATCAAACATTTGTATATTATACATCTGCTCACCAGTTCTTGAATGCAAATCATGGCTGACTTCCCTGAAGTCATGCTGATGTCCCGGACTTAAAAAAGGTCCTACAGGTTTCATCCACTGTTTTTAAACCATGCACAAGTTTAAAACAATAAGAAAATGTCTATTACACTGCCAAGAACCAACATGTTGTCAAACATCCATGTAAGATCGATAGCTTTGTGGAGGGTGGCACATGTACCTGTGTAGGGTTGTAAAGTTCCTGCAGTGCATTTCTTGCGCCTTTACGACAGCAGCCCTCTCCAGCAAATGGATTCCGTCTCATTACTACAAAACAGACAGGCAGACATCAAGTTAGCCAGTAAGTCTTAAATGCCAAATTAGCAACGCAATATAAACAACACTGGTCTGCTTTGCAGTCTATTTTAACATGATGGGTAATGACTATGGCATTAGGTGTTAAGAGATTAAAAGATATACAAATGTTATGTATTACTTCATTACTTTCATCATCACATTCATACCGCCAGCAAATTCTCTATTAATTATGATTAGTTAAGTTAATGGTTTCCTTTAAAATAAAGATTGATAGAAATATTTGATATTCTAGTTTGCATTCACAAGGCCAAAAACTGTCTATTAATATTAAATCTAACCAGATGCTAACCTAAAACTGTGATTTGGTATCTGACTGTGAAGAATTCTCAATTGTATTCGGGGTGAGGGTGAATCGTATTTGATTGTCATCTCAAACGAAAGTTATTTATTTACATATTCTAACAGTACACTATTTTGGTAGTTTATGTGAAAGTAAATGGATAAGCAAGTGATGTTCCGTCATGCAAAAAGATCAGGCAATTGAAATATTTGGCGTGCTGTTACTTTCTTGCAATTAAATGTGAAGAACAGAAACCTTTGCTGCACATTTCATTGATGGACAGTTGTGGCCCACCATTTAGAAGTCTGACAGATAAATCTGGGTTTGGCAAATGTCAAGAGAATGGAACCTGTCTAAATGAATCACATCAAAGTTAAGGAGAAATATCAGTACGAATTCTTTTCTCTCAAAGCTTTTGGTTTGATGAGATAAACACCTGGCAAGTCCTGAAAAAGTAGAGTGGTAAAAAGTAGTGGTTTTTAAGGGAAATAGATATGTTGTTTAGATACTTAATTCTATAAATAAGTACAGAATTCGCATATTCTCTGTCTCAAACTGCCCATTAATTCACTACAGAAACAATGAAATTAATACTAGTTAACTAAATCACACATTATGTGGCACTTACAATAATTCAGGATGCAGCCAGTAAATTCAAATAAAACAGCAATTTAGTAAAAAATAAAAATAATTTCTGTGTGACTTTAGAGAACCAAGTCATACCCTTTATTCTCATTGTATCATTATAACCCACATACTCTGCTATGGACTAAAAGATCTATTAACACAAATAAAAGCTAATACGGGTGCATTAAAACACACTGGCTTTTGTTTTGTGGTGGACTCAAACCCTTTCAGTGTTTGTGTGGTATTATAAAATATAAGGCATAGCCAAACTTGATTTCAGTGCCAGGACTTTTATTTTTCAGGGGAAGTTAATTCCTGTTTAAACAAGACAATTCTTCTGTGCACAAGGTCAAAATTGAAATGGCTTAGTGGGTTTAATAAAGTGAAGCAAGAAAAATGATCTATCATTACAGATGTTGACATTCTGGGCCTGGGTTAAAACTTCGTGAGCAGCCAAAGTAGTAAAACACTTTATGAAGTTTTTACATAACTTTTACTTAATAAGCTATTTAAATGGGATGTGTCAGCTAACCTGTATGTAATTTTAACTCAAATAAATGGCGCTTTTACATGTCTGCACACATTTGAAATCAGTGATCGTGATATTTGGAGTGAACCAAAGTGCATCACAAATGTCATTTTTACAAGACTAAACATATTTTTTAAAGATTTTTAACTCCCATAATAAAACAGCATGTACTAATACAGCAATGAATATAACCACTCTAAAGGAATTAGAAGGACAAGCTCAACATATCATTATAAAATTATTGACTTCATTAACCAGCATGGCAAGTCCATGAGATCATCTAAGACAGATCTTTTGTGCTACAGCAGGTCATGTAAATGTAATAGATCCAATATTTGTTCACCGTAACGCCTACTAACACTGTGCAGAAGTGCATTCTAATATCACATTATGCCTTCATGCTCTAGACATTTTAGTTGTTAGAATTCAGACAATTATTAAGGGTGCTTTTTTGCTTGACCAGAAACTCGACTGAATTTCGTACCCGGAGGCCCCAGAGTTCAAAACATCATTTGATTGGATAGTGAACGAGTGTCAATCTATGTGCATGATACTTCCAGAAAGGAAGTAGAGTCAAGAAGACACAAACATCAGGAAGTGGTAGCTGAAGAAACGCTCACTGGACGTGTTCTTAACCTCCTTTTTTCAATCTTTCTGGTCTTATTTATCGTTTAAATCAGGATTTTTTTTTGTCTGACTAAGCACTAATGTGTATTCAGAAAAAGCAGAGTCATTTATATTAACTCATGACTGTGACCATGTTCGACACCGATTCGGTGGGACTGGTTTCCGGAAAGCCATCACTAGGGTTACAGTATTGTAAAAACACACGTCACTAAAGCCAAATATAAATCATTTTAACCGAACATTAAACCTTGATAGACTTGGCCAAAATAGGCATCTAGGCAAATACTTCGATCATGGAGGCAGGGTCACTATTTGTGTGCAGACAACCATCCACTCTATGAATCAGGCATTTATGATCAAGATGTGCCGAGCAGAAAGGTTAGCACTATGTTTAACAAAAAGCACCATAATGGTGGCAGCATCAGGCTATGCTGGTTGCACTCAATGGCAGGCACAGGATGATGGGTAAAAACTGAGTGACAGTTAAATACAGAGTTATACCCTTCATTCCATTGCACACAAACTGAGACTGGGCTGAATCTTTAATGTAACAGTGTATAAAAACAACAATGGATGAGACATTTTTGTTACATTTACAGGTTTACAGGTTTATTTATTCAGCTTTCATTCTGCATTCTAATAACATTAAGAGTCGAGTTCCTTACTTTGGATTCTTATAGACCCTATTGTTGTGTGTATTATTAAACATTATTGAGTTAAAATTACTAAATTAAGTAAAGTAACAAATTTAACTTGAGAGCAATGGGAGACTTCATATTCTGTGAAAAATGAAATGTCATTAAGTATCAAGCTGATATAAAAATGATTTGTATGCTGTTAAAGGCTCTGAGCAAGCCTAAACTGAACATAAGTAAAACATGTCATGGGACACAACTACTAAATACAATGATGATTACCAAGTGATGTACACTAGTTTTGAAGCAAAGAACACATTTATTCATTCAAGTCTTATTTTAGAATGTTTTAAACATCTTGACTTGGGCACTGACATGGTCCAACATCACACAAAGGTAGCAGCTTACTTTTTATTACATTTTTTATTAGAACATAAATAATATAGCACACACAGAGAGACACAGACACATATACACACACAGACCCCCTTGTGCCAGTTTAAGGACAGCTGCCTACACACACGCACACTGTGTGAAAAACAAAAAAATGTATTGAACGTGTCGATCAATATTAGGATTTTCACATGAGACGAAATCTGTGAAAACCCAGACATAAATAATCCATAGACTTTTTGGCCAACATAAAAGTAAAATTTAACGATTGAATAATGAAATATAAACAAGTGTCATTGATGAATTAAATGTTTCATTTATTGCCTAATGACAAAGTATTGAATATATTTTAAATTATATTTTTTTTAACTGATGGTTTTCTACAGAAGCGCTTCTGTAAGTCTCTCTTGATAAGAACATCTGTTCAATGCTGAGAATGTTAATATTAAATTTGTAAATGAGAAGTACTTCATTTAGTGTGATACAAACAATTATAGGTTCTCGAAATAGTTAATGTAAAAATGAAAAGGTTATTAGCAAAGAAACAATTTAAAACTGAGATTGCTGAATTTCAATACTTTCCTAACTGTATAGACATTGTGTTAGAACTCAACACTCACAATGCACTGGGAAACATAAAAGAATTTTAAAACATGTCCACAGTTTCAATGTTATGTAATGTAATGAGATACTGTGAAAGCCGAGAAAGACAATATCAGTTTGCAGACAATGCAAGGTGAAATCATCTCTGCTACAACTTTAAAATCTGATAGGTAGTATAAACAGTAGGGACACATACTGTTGTCTAGTGTGGCTAAACTGTGCGTTTTTATCGCATCTTGAAAAAACCGCAGATGTGGAATGTTCTAGGTAATCCAAACCCTAGATATAGGGTTAACTCTAGATATAAAACAATTAAGCTGGTAACAAAGTAGAAGGCTTCAGAATGGAGAACAAAGGCATCATTTCATCTGATTGCTGAGCAGAAATTGCTGAGAAAGTTCATACTAGTGATGGAAAGATTTCAGAACATACGGTACACTGAAAAGTCACAGGTCACTGTCACTACTGCACAGTGTCTAGGGAATCCCATTTGGAGCAGTATTAGAATAGAGCAGTATTAGAAAGTGACCTGGTCTGGATGAATCATGTTATTTTTAACTTGTAGTGGATAATTTGGGTGTGTATGCATCACTTTTTCAAGTAAGTAATGCAAACCACTTTCGTGGTATAACTCAAAATCCTAGCATTTAATCTGTCCACCTGATTATACTACAGTCCAGCTAAAAACAAAGTTTGGTCTACAAGATGCTAAGCAGAGCATTTTCTTCCAGGCGATAATAAGAGCATCCAGCCATCCATCAACAAAGGATTATGGTATACTGCAGAATTAGTTTGTCACTACTTACCACACACACACACACACACACACACACACACACACACACACACACACACACACACAGAGAGAGAGAGAGAGAGAGAG